>BRDA01017469.1:0-28130 GCA_036984385.1 Crenuchus spilurus | reverse complement strand
TTGGAATGTGTGGTAATAGAGCTCATTTACATAAACTTATACCTAGAATTATATATACATATTATTATTATTATTATTATTATTATTATTATTATTATTATTATTATATTATTTATTATTATTATTAGTATAAATATATAATATATATTGTATAATGTGTGCATATTATTATTACACATTATATTATTACAGAATTATAAAGTTTGTGGTGAATACTCAGCGTAAGGGCATAAAAAGATTTGTGCGGAAGCATTTGGTGGCCACACACCCTCCACTAAATGGTAGAAATCAAATCAGTGAGTGCTCAGTGAATCCTGCTCTTAACTTTTGGCAATGATCCAGATGGAGTGACAGGGACAGCCAATAACACATTAGCAAGAAATTTCAGAGCCAGTGGATGAGCTTGGGGGCAGTCTAAATGGAAACAGGCTTCAGCTTGAGCTGCCTGTTTTCCGCTTCGTCCTAGTGCCTGACTCATCTCCATTTAATATAGTGGAACAATGTTTTTAGTGGTAAAAACTGCAGGGGACCAAAACTGCCTTTTGAAAAATATATATGTTGTGTGTGTGTGTGTGTGTGTGTGTGTGTGTGTGTGTGTGGTGTGTGTGTGTGTGCGTGTGTGTGTGTGTGTGTGTGGTGTGTGTGCGTGCGTGCGTGCGTGCGTGCGTGTGTGTGTGTGTGTGTGTTATATTTAAATATCCATGAGGTACAGACAGACACTGCAGATTGCAGCAGGGCTGGTAAAACTGACTGTAGATCAGCACTTCCTGCTCTGGGTCATTTCTCTAAGATGGTGGATGTAGCATCCATCTCAGGTATGTGGAAAACTGATGATGTGAATATGATTTTTGAGTGAAAATATGGCATGTATCACTGTATCTTGATGAGGAATTCTGTGAAACAAATCTCTTAAGACCAGGGTTTGAGACGTTTAACATGTCCTGTCCGGTGTCCGGAACTGAGAGAAAGCAAGACAGCAGACCAGATCTCTTCCCAGACACCAGCACAATGCAACCCTCCTGTAATCAGATTTCCCAAGGCCTGTACAATGATGCCAATTGAGCTTCAATTCTTGGTGTTAATCCAAGACAAATTCCATTCTACCAACCAGAACGAAAGAAGAGGAGGACTTCTTTGTGGATGTACTTAGATGCCTGTCACAGCAGTACTAGGTTGGCATAATTTTTTTGATTACAGCATTTATTTGACAATGAATCCTTATGAACTGGCTATTGTTACTTTGGAGTTGCCAAACAATTCTAATGTAAAGTAATTGTCTAATTATATATTTAACCCGTTAACAGTCCACTGTTTTTGCAAAATTTTCTGTCTGATTCTGCATGCCCAAATCTTAAGGTTTTTTTTACATCAACTACATACATGAAATAATTACAGAAAGTTTGTTTTTTTGCATAAGAACACATGCTTACAATTTATTGCTGAACATACAAAAAAAGTAGCAGTTTCCCCAGATGTTTTTTGCTGCACATCACTAAAGGAACTTTATGTAGGTTCAACTCATATTTGTGCCAGAAGAGGGCACCCTTCAGCAGAGTGCTCAGTTCTGTTTGTTTGGAACTAAAAGAGATTGCACCCAAATATCAACACTCCAGCAGTTTTTGTACCTTTTATTTAATTCTCGCTGAAGATACAACACATGGTTTATTTGAAGCTAAATTTTAAATTGAGCAGAAAGAAGAGGGTTTCAGCTTTTATACAACTACTTTGGTAACACTTTATAATAACTTTTATTAATAGCTCATTAACTAATGATAATAACTGTGAACAAATCATTCGTTCATAAGAATTTAATTAACAAATGATTTACTAATGATTTAGTAATCATTTGTTTACATTTGCAAAAATGAATACGATCATTAGTAACTACATGAACTGTCATTTATAAACATTTGTTCATGTTCAAATTTTTTCACAGTTATTAATCATTAGTTAATGGCTTATTAATGAAAGTTATAAAGTGTTACCACTTCTTCTTTCAAAGTTAGAAAGTCTCTGAATATAAGGAATAGATGCTGGACCTGTTGGTGTATTTACACTTTTTAAAGGAGTTAAATTCCATTATAAGTTGACAAAAGTTACATTGTTTGTTGTATGTATACATGAAGTGAAAAAATGTTCTGTAAGTTACAAACAATGTAAGATACAAACAATTTAAATGTACCTTTAAAGGTCTAACATAGACCTTCAAGTTCAATTGTGTACCTCACAGGTTCACTACATTCACATTTTCCAGAAGGAGCAGATTTGTATCTTTTTTTTTTACTTTTCTAAACTGTAACATAAATACTTCAAACATTATACAAGTCTGGAGTCAGGACAAGTTGAGTGAAGTCAGTACATATATATACTTTCATTACAACACAATCTGATACAGATATGTTCCCTAAGTAACACCACTCCAGTGACAGGCAAGGTACGTCCCCACCCTGATAGCAAACAAGTGATGGCCCAAGTTTGGGTGAACATGGGGTGGGGGAGGTGTCTTGGTGGTGGTGGTGTGTGAAGGGGGGAAATGGTAACAACATAAGTGGGGGGATAACAGAGAATATAAAAAAAATAAAATGAGACATAAAATGGACAATAAAGAACTACAGTAACTCATACTTTATGTATTTGCCTTCAGGCTGCGAAAACACCTCCATGACGGCAGCAGAAAGAAGAGTCCTTTGTTGGGGTGGCTGGTGTCCATCAGTACCTGCTTGGCCTTGGTCCAGCATTGGTCTGCAGGTGATGGAGCTCTGATCAGATGATGCGCTCAGCTGAACGCACCACCCTTTGAAGAGTTAGTCTTGTCTTGCAGGGTGCTGTTCCCAAACCAGGCTGTGACGTTCCCTGAGAGGATGCTCACTACTGTGCAGGTGTAAAAGTTCCGCAGCACCTTGGAGGGCAGCTTGAACCAGGACAGGTCCTGTGAGATGTGTTCACCAAGTTACCTGAAACTGTCCACTCTTTCCACCAAGGTCATTGGCCTAAATACTACGGTGAAATTATTTTTGATGACTTTGTCCAAATCTGTGTGGCAGAACACAGGCTCAATTTAGCCTGAATTAAGCCATGAGCCAGTTGCCTGTTGGACCAGTTTTGGCCTCAATCAGAAATCAAACAGGTTCTATTTTGGCTGCATGTGGCCATGAGAAAACATTGCTACATATCCAACATACACTCACCAGTTTGTGCCATAGTGGGTCCAGAATTGTCTGACCATCCAGTTCTGAGAGTGTAGAGGAAATTGACTCACCGAGGACTTGCCATCCAATTCATATCAGAATAAAACGAATGAATTAGAATCAGCTTCTGTTATTGCCAAGGTTATAGAGTTCAGTTCATCTATATAGAACTGTTGTACTTAATAATAATAATAATAATAATAATAATAATAATAATAATAATAATAATAGTACATTTTATTTGTAATGTACTTTCCCATGGATATACCACCAATATGCACCCATCTGCTGTACATACATGCTCTGTGTTTCCTCATAAATACTGCAAAACATTATACAAATATTCCTGAAAACATTCAACTCAATGAGGCTTTTTGTTTTTCTCCAGTGTCTTCAAAGGCAGCTGCAAGCCAGTCCATTCAGTCTGGCCTGATCTTGAACTAATTTCAAGGAATAATTATTAATGAAATCATCTGGGTGCATTTCTTAATGGCTTTATGATTGAGCAAATTACCCCAAATATGGGGTGTCATTCATGCATAACTCAAGCCAAATTGATTTGTGAGGTCCTGCCTGTGGATTTTGGAAGTGTTCCCTCTGCCAGGTCTTAATCTCAAAGCAAAACATAAGAATGTTGTGCAATTTTTGTCCACTTTTTCATATTTATTAGAATCCATATGCTCTAATTCATTTTTACTTGACTTTGGGTGTACACATTACCTATATATGTTACATTCTGAGGGAAAGTAGATATTGGTTTGAATTGTTCAAAAGTTAATCACATCTATTTTTGTTAACTCACTGCAATGGATTTTTGCTCCAAGTATTTAAATTTCAGAAGCATTTTGGTATTTTTTAGGATTTTATGGGAACACCTAAATGTATATTTCACCACCTCTTGGATCTTTTGGCATTTTGTGTGGTCATCCTCAGCCCTGGATATCCCCTGAAACATTGAACCATGTGTGGTCCCCACTTACCATTTCCACTTTCTTGTATACAGAGCCACAGTAACTACATCATTTAAAGCAGATACTCAATAATTTATAGCAGTTACTGAATAATTAGCACAGAGAATAAAGGGTTAATTATTGCCTGAAGTTGTTCCGTTTTTTGCACACAGCTTGTTTCAGTTGGCTGATGTTGCTCCAGCACGAGGCTGAGTGAATTGTGGCAGCATCCTAATGGCAGATATGGATCTTTGCTGTGGCCATGGCTGGTGCCTGGCCCTCACTGCAGCCCACTCACTTAATCAAGCCCTGATTTGACTGACCTCCATGTTTCAGACCTACATCACACTAACAGCACATTGCCTCCACCTCAAAAGTAGAAAGTATAGGTTCTGGAGCTGCTTAACCAATCACAACAACAGCAATACCACCAGTTTTGTAGAGACCTAGATACATAATTACTATTTGTAATGTAATAATGTAATTGCAGAATTAATTACATTTTACATATGAAAATTAATTACAGTTACACATGGTTTTCACGTGCACTCCACTTCTTATTCAGTTTGTTTCTAGGTCATGTATTTTTGCTAATTTAATATAGAACTGGAGCTGTAATGTGAATGTTGCTAACAAAACACTACAACTGGTAGAAGACTGATCTTGGAAAAAAAATCTCCATATTCATGATGGTCTTTGTTCTTAAAAGTGATGCTGAATCAGTGCTTCCTACTCCTGGATAATTGTCTAAGATGGCGGACACAGCATTCTGCTACACAAGTTTTTGTTATGTTTTAAAATTCACACTGTCATACTGTGTCCTACACTAGTCTGTGAGACCTTAACATCTGGATGTGGTTTGAGTGGATCGAGAGATGTTTGATGATCAATTTAGATGAAAACAACTGGGCTGTTTAGGTGTCTTATTGAGTTTTAGTCTTTGTTAATAATGTTTGCTTTGCTGCTCCTGTCCTGAAGAAACACAAGTTGGATGCCAAACATCTTGTTTGATCTGGTACATCTGAAGTGGAAAATCATGTAAATTAAGATTTCTGATTAAATAAATTTTTTTAAGAAAATGGACATCAAAGTATTCCTGTGCTGTGTCCAATGGCATGTAGTGTATGAGACATAGTCAACATTCACCTATGCTTTATATCAAAGCCCCCCTCACTTAAACAAATCACATTTCACTTCCTGTTTACAAATCTGCCATGTGAACCTTAGGAGTCCTGACTGATTTCAATCTTGGGTCAGCTGATGGTGCTGATGTGGAAACGAGATATCCGGGCAGGGTCTCTGGGTTAACTCCGAACTTGGCAGAGCAGGGCTCCCGTGCCCCAGGCAGCAGCCAAGCAGCAGTAGGGTTTTCATTAAAGAGTAATTGAAAGCGGCTCTGGGTTTCCGCCGCTTCCACCTGCAATGTCTGAGAGAGCATTTAAACGATAACAATACTCCACCAACCCTATTAATGACAGACTGTGCCAATAGGATGAGGTACCTTTTGTTGTCTTTTTGGAATTGATGGTTTGTGATGGTAAAGCCATGCCCAAGAATTTGGACTGCAGGAGCAGTAAAACCTGTCCTATGATTGGACAGTGGAATGGGTAAAGGTGGAACAATGTCATGTTTAGTCAGTCAACTAGTGCCAAACCACTCCCTCTGCTGGTGTTGATCCCAAGCTTTGTTTTCTACTGTTATATGACCATGTTTGAAGCATAAAATATTCAAAATGATAAGCAAACCTACAACATCTTCATAAACGTTTGCTTGCATTGGCACAATTGTGTGAATGTACTCTCTCAAGGGCTTCGGAGAATAAGAAATCTTGGTGTACTCTGCTGGCTACCAGAAAAATATTGACTTCCCCAGATGTCATTTTGTATCTCAATTCACCATGTAACATGATCATATCCTCACATGCTAAGCGGAGGTAAGGATGCCTTGCAGACTGCCCCACTCTAATGAAAGCTGATTGGGGTAGATGAAGATGGAGTTGTCTGCCTGCTCCATCTCCTCTGCCTCCTTCCTGAAGCTGGTTCCTCCAAGGGACATTTTGACGTGAGAGCACTAACTGGAGACAGCTGGATTAAACTTTAAATGACGAAAAATCAGAGAAGGAGGGGTGGACTTGTGGATCTAGGGGTGGGTGTGGGTTTCTGGCTGGGGTTGTGATGGCAATGTCTAAATTGTGCTAGGGGGAGAGTTTGGAGTTGGGGGGGTTATTCTCCCTCATCTGTGCTCAACACTGGCACACAGCTCCCTGATTACGAGCTTCTTTTGTTTCCTCTTTGATCTCCTTCTCGGTTTTGCAGCCTAATGCTGGTCTGCATGTATCTCTGTCACCACAAGTCTTTCATTTGGGGCAATGTGTTCTGAATCAGGGGGAACATTTCCCCGGCAGGGTAGAGAAGAGTCAGTGTTCTGCATTCAGTTGGTTTCTTTTAGGTCACCTTACCTCAAGATCTGGTTAAAGCCAAGTGGACAACTTTAGCCCAAAATGCATGAATGGGATGTTTTTTTAAAGCTTGTAGTAGAGAAGGTGGCAAATAACAAAGCCATTAGGCATCACGTGAAAAGCAGTACAGTTTATATCCGCCTGAGTAGCACCCTGAAGTGAGAAGAGAAAGAGGATTACACAGGAAAGTACTAAAGCCAAGCCTTATCACGCCATTCTGGTGAGCAATTATTAATTGAAAACTATGCAAGTTGCTCATTGATTTTGCTTTTTCCAAAAAATCTGAGCTACGTGTACTTTGTCATGGTGAAAAGGAGCTGAGCACAACCACTGCTGACAACTGGCCTTGGTTGGCATCATCATCCAGGGAATTCATTACCAAAATGTAGGTAAGCATCATACAACAAATAGTAACTCTTTTCAGCTTCAATAGCTTGACTGCAAATGCCTGATGTCTTAAGCTTGGCAGACTGCTGGGAATTTTCAGAGCTGTCTGAAAACACATAGCTTCAGTTCAGTGTCTGAGAAGTGCTAGAATGTGGGTGCATTAGGCCACACAAGAAAGGCTTTTAGGTCTTTAATGGTCTTCATCAGCTTAAGGCCTTCAGAGTAATGAGCCACACTTGCATTCCTATGGGAGCTGAGGCTCGGAGTGGTACTGTGGCCTGAGCTTTGGCCGGGAAAGTGATATCATTACAGATTAAGCCTTGATAAAGCCTTTCGCTGCCTCTGGTTGTGTGTGTGAGTGTTAAGGTATGCATTAGGGAGAACAGAAGAGCAAGAATGTTATCATAAACTGTGTTGATTTACCATTCATTCCTTCAGCACTGTGGCATTGATAATAATGTTTTTTCACCTCCTCAGTTTATGCACTTAGTATGGGAAATAAAGTATAAATGAATTGGGGTTTGTTAATGTTATATATTATAGCAACATGCTGCATTTCAAGATAGGCCATGTAAAACAGACCATTATATAGGCCCACTGGCTGGAGGCCAGTCCACCCCATCTCAAGACACTTGCATGGGTCCTGTTTTACGTTTGACCTGCTCCAACATTATTACAGGTTAACTGCACATCTCAGTGCCCTGGCTGTTTTCTGCAACTTGATACAGAGAAATAAAGCTGTTGCCCTGGCTTTGCACCACTCCTCAGTGGCCCCCGTTCTTGTTTATCACCAGGACGGGCTTCAGATGAGCTTGTTGCTTTATGGTCTCGACCTGGCGCTGACTCTGCTGAAGGGCCGCAATGACCTAACATGATGTTGAATGTGTCCCAGGTGTGGATCCGTGAGCAGAGAGGTGAAAGCGCTGTCGTTCGGCCCAAGATTGATGGCCTCCTTCCTGCCCGTCCTGGCTCCCTCTGATGTGAGCTGGGCGATTTTTGGAGTTGTCGGTCAGGCGGGTTGAAGAGGGAAAGTGGGGGGACTCTTGGGCTTGTCCTTGAGCTGTGGTGACTGAAGAAAAGCAGAAACAATTCCTACCCTTCCTAGGTTACCCCCTCACCCCCCTTCTGTTTCTGTGTCCTGGACTCAAACCTTGCACTGTACAATTTATGAAAGGCTTTAATGAGGTAGGGGATATTTGCTTGCATGGGTATCAAGCAGCAAACTATGTAAATTCAGTGAAGAGAAGAGAAGAGAAGAGGTGCAAGTAAAACTGACCCTCGCCCAATCCCTCCACCTCAGACCCAGTCTCAGACCATCTTATGGCTTTGATTACAAGTTATTACCCCCGTTAGCCAGGGAACCATTCGTCTTGTGTGGGAGCACTGAGCTCACTTCCTAGCCTAGGCCTACACTGTCATACAATTGCAACCCCATCCCTCTCTCCCTCCTATTCCTCCTCCCTCTCTTTGTTTGAGCATCCGGCAAGAGACCCTCATAACTTCATCAAACGCTGACTTCCTTTTAATAGGACTAGTGCTTTATGTTAGACAGAGAGGAATGGGAGAGACAAAGCAATGAAAATTAAGGAAAGTATGAAAGAAAGCACACAGTGCTCAAAGCTGGTTAAAAACAAAGGTTTCTAAA
Source organism: Crenuchus spilurus (assembly GCA_036984385.1). NCBI lineage: Eukaryota > Metazoa > Chordata > Actinopteri > Characiformes > Crenuchidae > Crenuchus > Crenuchus spilurus. The sequence goes on along the minus strand of BRDA01017469.1, from coordinate 19,502 downwards.
TGGTTCTTGTCTTGGACATATGGTAGGAGAAAAAACTTCTACATTATACAGAGGTTCTTAAGACTTTCTACATGTTTTGAAGCCTTGACAATTTTATTTATGATAATAGTTATTTCCCAATGAAAGGTTCTTTGTGGTACAGTAGACCGAATATTTTCAGGAAGGTTTCTGCATTGACTCCCTGGTTCAGATTACAATACCTGTAATTGTATTAAACAGCCAGTGCTACTAACTCACCTCCCCCACATACATACTTGCCCAATCCATAAGATCTAGAACATTCCTCCAAGAAGTGTCGCGTTGATGTGTTGAGAGATTGACCTATGAAGTTAATACATTCACCTTCCAATCCAAGCCCAAAGCAAGTCCCCCACCACCACCACAGCCTCGTCTGCCTTTGATCAGTGGTGGATCGCCTGGGCAAGGCCAGCTGAAGGGATGACCTTTTTAAGGCATCTCAAACATTTTGGGCCACATGCAAGCAGACTGGGAGCTCCAAAAAAAAAGTCAACAGGGAAGGCTTGATTCAGTAAGCAATGTCATATACTATTTTTTTTATTACTAACTAACTAACTAACTAACTAACTAATTCATATACATAAGTGCGGATATGCAGTATTTAATATTATAAAGGCAATTTATCAAAGGTAGTTTTGTCACCTGTTTGTTGTTTGTTGACTTGTAAATAAAAAAAATACTACACCGTTAAGACTTTTCTCATTCAGTTGCATGGAACCATGAGTTGATACATGTAAATGATATAGGATATGTTTTATTTTCTAAAACATTTAGGGAACATTACCAATACATTTTATTTACAATACATGTCAATGATTCTGCAAATGAAATTAACAATCCAACAACCAAAATAGAAGGTAAAAGGAAAGGTTATGAGCAAGTTATTTCAGCAGTTTGATAATACTATCATGGAAATGTGGGCTATACAGTATTGTGTCTGCAAACCTTTCAAAATGTAGATTGATTTAAGGGTGCCTGGGACATCATGTCAAATGTGACACTACAGCTATGTAAGTTTATTTTATTGCCTGAGGAGTTAAAATAAAACTACATAATCAAAATGTCTGTCCTCATTGACATTGTGTGACAAAGGTGGGTGGGGCAATATCAAACAAGAAGTTTAAGCTACAAGGCATGAGGTGTGGAAAACAACCTAAAAAACTAATTTTCATCATATGGTCATAAAATATTCAGAGCAAATTGAACAAACCTTTTAGATGACTATTTGGAATATGTTCTAACCTTCTTTCCATATCAAATAGATAGATAACATCTTCAGCATTAAAGAAATGTTCCAACATTTATGACAAGAAAGCATACCTAAGGCATAATTTTAAATACTGTCTCAATCACCCTTAATTCACACAATCTCAAATTCAATTCAACTGAAGATAAGTTTGCACAGTCAGACAAGTTTTTTATACAGTGGAATCTCAGTTATGGTTTGCCCTGGTTATCTTACAGTTCAGTAAAAGTTTTTGAGGGAAATTTTGTCCCAGTTATCTTTCATCTGCTGGTTTTAATCAGCATGCCCACTTGTCCTGCTGCTAATTTCCCCAAAACAAAGCATCCAATCATGCGTTTGTCACTCACTCACGTGTTGGTGGTTCATTCTGGCTTGCTAATATTTGGAACGGATTAATTGGATTTACATGATTTCTTATGGGAAATATTGATTCAGTTATGTTTGTTTTGGTTATCATCACGCACTTTAGAACAGATTAATGACGAAAACCGAGGTTCCAGTGTAAATGCAAAATGTTAACATGGTTACTCATATGTAAACCTGAGCTACGAAAGTCTTCATGGAAGTATTTAGAGATGGAATGATCTATAGTCTACAGATATCACTTTAGCATATGGAGAGTTTGCGTGAGACTTCTTGTTGAATTCCACGTTTTAAACTTCATTATTTATGCGTTTAAGATGAAGGGATGATGTAGGGAAGGGTTTTTGAGACTAAAGGTTTTTTTACCCAAAATAAACTCATTGGACAAAACAAACTCATTAGCTGAAGGCGGAGGGTAATCAGTTTGAAGCCGCAACGAAAGAAAACAAAGTAAGGCCTTCAGATGCTTCAGCTGACTTTATTTTGCATTATTGGAACCATACAGACAGACAGTGACACAAAAAACCATATCAAAGACTAATGGCGTTAAAACACACTCATGAAAAGAGACTGTGTTTATAGCTCTGAACCCTTGGCTATGGGTTTTAATTTTCACTTTTTTATTTTCTCTTGCATAATTCTGATCATCTTTGTGTTACCAACTTGTGAACTTACACCTCAACAGCAGCCCTTATGAAAATGGCCCTGGTACAACTGATAGAGTCATGCTTCTGGGCACTACCATAATAGTTCAGTTCAGTGAATATCAAGGTGAATTGTATCGTGGTGCTAGAAAGCTAATGCTACAGGTCTAATATATTATAACATTCATCTCACATTAAGTTCAGGTTAGTCTGATTAACTTACCCTGGTACATCCAACTATACCATTACATTTGACAGCACCATATACAAATTATATGATATTATTCATTATTTTCTATATGCCATGGTTCTAAGTTGATGTCTAATGGTATTTTCAAGGGGAACCATTGTGGTAGAACCACGTTTTTGGACACTACCATAATAGTAATACTACAGTAATACCAGTAGTTTTTACCATAGTTAAACTATCTGTATTATCATCGTAAAACTAGCTGTATTATCATACCAATATTAGTTGCATTACCATAGTAAAACAAATTGTATTACAATAGTAAATCTCATTGTATTCCCATAGTTAAACTAACTGTATTATCATTGTAAAATTTGGTGTATTATATATAATAAAAAACGGGTGTAATTGAATTACTGTAGCATTACCATTGTAGTGTCATTGTATTACCATCATGGTGTCCAAAACAAAACATGGTTCTAAGGGAAATTAAAATTTGGTACCTATTGTATGTACACTGGGTTCCTGGAAGACATTTTAGGTGGTCCTCAAATGGCACTCCAGCAGAACCCTTAAACGTACCTCTAGGAATCTTTTTAAAGCTTCTTTGAAAACTCTTCAAAGGTTTGTAGAACCATACTTTGGTTTTGGGAAGTTAGACATTTCATTTTTATTGATGGGTTAGGGTTAGGGTTAACCCTCAAATTTTATTTATTGGAGTGTAGAAAGTGTAAAATAATATCATAATATTCAGTGCTATATAGTGCAAATATGATATACTGGAATGTACCATAATAACCATCATACATTATCCTACCGCGTTATTTTTGTACTAAAGCTTAGTGTTCGTTTGGGTTTACTTGAACACTGTATGAGTTAATCCAACACCACTGTAAAATCAGCTTTGCACGTGTTACATTTAATATTTTTCTTATTCTTCCACAATGTGGAGGTCAACACTTTGAGTCATTGGCCTGAAAGGTTGTCAGTGAGATTAAGCAACAATAATCACCCAAAGTCATTTCATTTTTAATCTACGTTGACAAATTTACCAGGTTATTAGAATAATAGAATATTTTAGGCATGTTTCATTAAAACAAATTCTTAACAGGTATACTTAACATATCATGTAATTTAATAAAAAATAAAATACACCAAAAATAATCCCTTAAATGCAATACGCAAAGTTTCCCCTGAAAAGCACATTTATGAAAAAACGTGCAAATAAACTGGTATTCGTTACGTTTAGGTTAATGTAGCTGTAATTTGTGTGCATCCATACAATATGTAGAAAATTAGCATTCAATATGTCAAATTAATAATCATATTGATACTTACTATTGCACTATTTTAGATTTGAATCAATGTAGATGAACACATGAGCATTTGTTTAGCCTGATATTAGAGATTACAAGATTTAAATATTTTAAAAGTCAACGATATACTGTACAATGAATATACCTGGCAGATGTGTCTATAAAAGGTGTTTTTGTCCATGCCTAAGAGTTTTATATACATACACACATGGTGAAATAATGACAGTTATTATTTTTTTATTAATCTGGTTAACTTTTGCGTCATTTCATTTGTTTTTGTGCTATTTTTTTGTTATCTGCCCCATCACAAACACGAAAACCTGAACTAGATTTAGAACTGACAGATTTCTCATTCAAGTGTACATTTTATTTTCAATTCATTATCTGTACTTTTTTGTTTTCTTATAGGATACATTACGAGATTGTATCTATAAATACAGTCAATATGAACTTGATCGTGCTTTATTTATAAGAGCAAACAGGATATATTGTATATTCAATGAATATAACATACTTTTTTATTTTCTTTTGAAGCTCAGCCCGTCCATCAATTCTGCTCAACGAGGCCTTAATGCCAACAGGGTAAGAATGATTTTGTATACTTCTTGCCATCTTAAATCTAATCTAAAGCTAATTATTTTAAATAAAAGTTTCTGAATTATTGTAAACTCTAACTTTTAAACCAGAGACAAATCACCCTAAAACATCTTATAAAAGTAAAACTATTCCAATAAAAAGTGTCATGCAACATCTACATGAAGTTATGTACTGTTCTTCTGTTTTTGCTCTAAAATAAATAGTTAGATCTCCAGATAGAAATAAGACTAAAGTAATCCAAGAGGAGAACCAATAGAGCAGAAAGCAATGCACCCAAAAAAATGGATTATGACTAAAATATTCAGTGTTTGAAAACTCAGCGTGCAAATCCACTCAAATGAAATAGAGTAAACGAAGTAATCCTGGTTAAAAACGAGTTTGTCTTCAATGTCAACCCAACGAATTGCTTTGAATGATCTTCAGACAATCGAGACATTGAGTTATTGTCCCAACACAGTTGCTAATGGAGCGGAGTTTTTCCAAAGCCCATAGGCAGGTGTACGTTCTCTAACTAAACGCCAAAGACATCAGAGCTTTACCCCAATCTGCAGTCAGCCACGGAGCTCTCCCAAAGACAAACGAAGGCAGAACTGGAGACGAGCAGCTAGGCGGGACACGAAACCCCCCTGTAAGGAGAGAACCGAAAGAGAGGGAAGAGTGGAGAAAGGTTGAGGGCTTGTGCGATTCACAGCTTCGGAGTGGAGGAAGGCAAAGGGCGAGGCTGGCGCCAGGGAGCTGCTCCAGGATAAACACAGCGTTTGCGAGGAGATGCTGCTTTGAGGAGGATAACAGTGAACACACAGAAAACCCTGCTGATAACCACAGGCACGTTTTCTACCCTTTTACATCCATATAAACCCACGCCTTAGTTGGAAAGACTAATAGCCTTAATAATGGTCAGATATCCTCGCCCCGTTTTAGTCCCTTTAAACTCAGTGTAATGTTGGAGTAAGCGTGTTGAGCGGCACGGTAGCGCGCGCTCCCCGCTGCAAATAAATAGGCTCGAGCCTGCGCTTGACTTGTGTTTATATAATTAGCTCGAGACGTATATACACAGCAAATCATTAACTTCCCTCGTTTGGGGTTAATGTGCTTTATGTCAGCAGAGCCTGAGTGTGCACTGTTTGTGATGCTTGATTGTAAAATATTAATGCCTTATTAATAAAGTCGCAATAATATCCATCTGGTCTGTTCTCATTATCTTCTCTTCTCTTCTCTTCTCTTCTCTTCTCTCTCTCTCTCTCTCTCTCTCTCTCTCTCTCTCTCTCTCTCTATATATATATATATATATATATATATATATGAATGACATCATTCAACCACAGTATATTTGTGTAAGGGACATTGTTGTCACAACGCAGTAAACGTTTAATAGCACATAGTATATTAAAGAAATGTGCATTATAAAATAACCAATTATTATGACTGTAAAACTCGTGTTTTTTCAGATTTAAGCTTAATAATTTCTTTAAAAACTATTTAGCGACACATATCAGGTGTTAATTGCAAACATATGTAAATAATGAGGAAAATTGCATTGATATATATATATATATATATATATATATATATATATATATATATATGAACAATTGGGCATCTTTTCTGAAATGAACATTTGTTCACTTCATTGCTCAATTTGTGCTGTCTGTTGCATTGAACAAAAACACAAACAGACAAAGAATACTCCATCTTACCAGAGCTGCTGAGATCTTTATTTACCTCCAGGGACGTTCTCACTCAACTGGTGTTCGTTTTTTCTTTAATATCCCGGGAGATATTCCGATCCAAAACACGACCCTCTCCATTCAGACCCGTAGGCAGTCTGACAGGAGCGAGACTTCAGTGTTTGAAGAAAAAGATAAAGTAGAAAAAAGACTGCAGCGACCATGTGCCACTCTCATGGGACTCATCTGAGTTATAGCTAATGTTTGTGGTGAACTAGCTTTACAAAAGTCAGCAATAAGCTCTTTCTGAGGCACAAACAGCCGAATTAACATCATATTCAAAAGATTTTTGAAGAGTTCATTCTCTCGTGATGCCCTGGGACCTGATAGCAATTTTATGTGGCAGAACGTTGCAGGAACGTTTGTTTAGTTGGTAAAACGTTCTCCGCTCAGTGGAAGCCCATTTCTGCTATACTTGAAGAAAACATATGTAAGTCTTAATTATGAGATTCAAAGTTATAACATTAAGATACAAAATCATAAAAATGAGATATAAACTCATAGTAATTAGAAATAAAGTCACAATAAAGAGATACAAAGTCATAAGATATAAAGTCAAAATTATGAGATTTAAAATAATAACTATGAGATACAAAGTCGTCATAAAGAGATACTGCTGTCATCAGATATACGGTCATAATAATGAGATACAAAGTCAGTTATGAGATAAAAAGTCATAATTATGAGATTCATTGTCATAGTCACAATTATGATTACGAGATATAGTCATAATAATGAGATACAAAGTGACTGATTCTCATAATTATGACTTTGCATATCATAATTACATAAGTTACTATGACCTTATGTAAGTGGTGAAAATGAGCTTCCATATAGATCTAATCTCTGTAAGCTTGGGTGGTTTTACAGGAAACGTTTGTTTACATAACTTGTGCATTATGGTTCAGAGAACAATCTCCGAAAATAACCTTTACATTATTTTAACCGTATGGGAACCTTGTTGGAACGTTTCATGCTAAGGTAACTTTACTAGAACGTTTGAGAAACATTTTGCGGTTGTTCTATTAAATAATTTATATACGCTAATGTCAGGGGATAACATGTTTGCTGGAGACAACGTTTTGCAAAACTCCAACATTAGCTTTAACATAACATAAACCATTTCAGTCAAGCTACATATGTCGTTATCAGACATTATCCTGAGTTAAAATTTTGTCATATGAGGTCAGGACCAATATTCAACCAAAAACGAACGTCTATTGATGTTGCTGGCCTGTTGGGCTATAGCTTTAGTAAAAAGCCACAAAGCTTATTTCAACTGGTCTAATTAATATACTTTCTGTTTGTAATATTTACTGTTATATATATATATCCATATTGTTTCATAATTTACATACTTTTGAACGTTTTCTGGATGAAACACATGAACCCTGCATGAGCTAAAAGCTAAATTTGACAAATTAATATATATAGTTTGATGAATTTGGAATATTTCTTCATATTTCTGACAAGAACGTGTGGAGCTAAAGACGTGTTAAAATAAATATTAGATTATTGGTTTAACCCAGCAGGTGACCAAAGTCAATAGACATTCATTTTTGGTTGAATGTTGGTCCATGACCTTTGTACTTTTACTTACAAACATTGATTTTTGAAGTTTTTATTGAGTAAATTCTTTTAGAAAATGTACCATGAAACGTTTATCACAGTAGTGCTCAAAACATGCTTATGGAAAACCAAAGGTAAAATGTACCAATTGCAAAACTGAATTATGTTTTTGGACACTATAATAGTAGTCTCATGGTACTTTTTGTAAGGGAACTTTAGGTGAGCTAAAACTACATTTGACATAAATTAATACAGTTAGATTTGGAACATGTCTTCAGATTTCTTATAAGAACATGTATTGAGCTAAATATACTGTGATATTATTGGGTAAACATTGTTTTTAACACATTTCTTAATGTTTCGCTCTATCCTAGGCTAAGTGTGTCTGGAAGAAGTAGCGTATATGGTTGAAGGTTTGTTTGAGTTTGAGGACGGTGGTGGTGGTGGTTGAGGGGGGGTGAAGCGTGGTGAGGGGGGTAAATATGAAGTGACAGGGGTAGGTTCTTATTGTAGGCCTCCAGCCGACTGGCGCCAAACCCTGAGTCCCACTTGATCACGCATGCGTGGGCGGAGCCTCTTAAAGGCGCAGGACTGCTTTTCCATTCACATCTCAACTGCGCTGTAATTTAGTCATATTAGTGCTTATAACCTGACGTTAGCATTATCCTAAAGCTTTAAAGCCAGCAAAAAATTAAAACCAGCAGTAAAAATGATAAATGAAAATACATAAATAAATGAATATATATTTATACACTAAATAACAGGGTGCTAATAATGTAACCCAACCATTTACCAAATTATTCATAATTACCAGGGCTTAAAGGAGAATCTCCCATCCATAAACTTCTACAATATTTTCCTGCAATAAATTAAGCTACAGGGAAAATATGCTTTTTTGTCTTGAAAACAGTCCTGAATAGTCGTGCACTGTATTTTTGGTCTGTTATGTGATGTATTTTCAAACTTAACTCTTTCCTCATCATCACAGCAAAACAAGCTACTTTAGGCAATTTTAAAAGAGTTTATTTTAATTCTAAACTATATGAATAACCTCTCTAGATTATAAAAACAAATATTAACTTAGATTTAAACGTGCTTGATCGTCGGTATGACGCATTCAAGCACGAAGCTGCAAGTGCTTTGGACTGCGGGAGTCTTCGAATGCCGCAGCCGGCTCAGGCGCGCTCACCGGCGGCTGCAGACAGAGCGCTGCTCCGCTGTGCAAAGGAGAGCGAGCAGGGGTGGGATTTCCACCTCCTTACTCTGTCATTGGTTAATATTTTATTCTGTTGACATGTTTTCTTACCTCAAACGCTTCCGACACCTTCTCGCCGCCCCCCGTCCTTACACCCCCGTCCTTCCACCCCTGTTCTTCCCCGGGTTTTGGTTGGAGCTGTGAAAACCACGCCCACGGTGCTCCGCAATTGGTGGAGAAAGCGTAAAATGGGCAATCAGCGCGGCTCGGCTCGTTAATGCGGGGGGAAAGCAGAGAGGAGGGACGGTGTGTAGTCAAAGCAAATCAGGCAAAAAGGACGAATCCGCGCGAGTCTGCCAGCGCCGAAGAGCTTCCGACTCGGTCTGAATCGACGCTGATTTGTGCGCTCTGCTCACTACTTCGTGTTGTGTTATTTTGCGCTTATTTTACGGAAACAAAAGAAGAGGAAAGTGGAGAAGAGCGGACGGATGTTACTGCGCCTCTTTCTGGAGCATCAACAGGAGTAACAGCCTTCAAAAATCCTTTTAACTCTTGTTTTTAATCTCTCTTGTGGAAATTGCTGATAGGCGATTATTAGCCTATTATTTTCATTAAATTGGTCCTTTTAAATATTTATACTTTTTAAAAATCAACGTGGCACACACAAACCTCCACCTCTCACATTTTTTTTTACTTTTGTTCCCCCCAAAAAAATATACATTTATTTTATTTTTTTAACTTTATTTCTGTGGATGCCCCGATGAGAGACCCGCTGCTCGCGGGCACCGCCATGGCGTACCACCCTCCGTTCCCCGCGCACCGGCCCGCAGACTTCCCCGTGTCCGCCTTCCTGGCCGCGGCGCAGCCCTCCTTCTTCCCCGCTCTGGCGCTTCCGCCGGCGCTCGCCAAGCCTCTGTCCGAACCCGCGCTGTCCGGAGCCGCGGAGGCCGCCTTTCACCCTGCGCTGCACGCCCACCACCACCATCACCACGGACACCACCAGCACCCACAGCACCTCCGCTCCCTCAAGAGCCTCGAGCCCGAGGAGGACGTGGAGGACGACCCCAAAGTCAACTTGGAAGCCAAGGAGCTCTGGGACCAGTTCCACAAACTGGGAACTGAGATGGTCATCACCAAATCGGGAAGGTAGACGCTGTTTTAAATTTAAAAATATATTTAAAACATAATTTTAGATAATTAATGACATTCTATTTATTTGCATATCTTACCAATTGTTTATTTTATTTATATATTATCGTACAATTACAAATATATTTTTAGATAATTTAGATTTCTATAAAGCTGTACTTCTATAATATTTACGCTGATCAATAATAATCCTTTATTTAGGAATAAGGTTATTATGGGAATCAGAAATACGTTTATTATATTGCTATATATTATTTTTAATGGTAAAAATACATAAAGTATAAATAAAGGCTCCAATGACCCAATGATAAAATGATGCTTCACAGAGAATTTTAACTCTAGAAACCAGCATTGAATATAAGTGACACAAGACATAAGCTCTTATAAATAAATCCAGGAACATTTAGACAACCAATTCTTGATGAGGAAACGTCTTCTAAATGAACCCAGTTCTGTTTTAAAATATGAATGATTCTTCATTTCAACAAGGAACCATCAAAGTTCATTAGCATGCATGGAAACCGTTTTACATAAAGATCCATGGCAGGAGAAGAGTCACACTAGCAATATAATTCAGGAAAGCATGAATCACTCCTGTCTAAACTCAAATGGCAATTACCTTCATCACCAAAGCCTCATTTGAGGAAGATTATACAGAATTAACATCAATATTTTGCAACTTCTAAGTCTGTTTGCTCCATTCTGTGGGAAAATGATGATTATTCCAGAAACAAGCCACAGTGTGTGCTCCTTATGGGCTTCCAAACATGCTCAGAGTTGAGCCACACATATTTTGGACTGTTTGGCATTTTATCATGTTTTCTCCAGCAATTCATACAACCAGACTTGGAATTTCAGTACATCGAAGCCTATTTCTTAAATTGTTCCTGTCCTCCTTGTTTCACAGGAGGATGTTCCCCCCCTACAAAGTGCGCGTTAACGGCCTGGACAAGAAGGCCAAATATATCTTGCTGATGGATATTGTGGCTGCAGACGACTGCAGATATAAGTTCCACAACTCCCGCTGGATGGTGGCCGGCAAGGCTGACCCTGAGATGCCCAAACGCATGTACATCCATCCGGACAGTCCGGCCACGGGGGAGCAGTGGATGGCCAAGCCCGTCACCTTCCACAAGCTCAAACTGACCAACAACATTTCAGACAAGCACGGCTTTGTAAGTAGGACTCCTCCGTATTAATCTCATCCGCCTAGATTATGTGCTTATGCTCTGACTTGGGCAAGTAAAAGTGTGCTGCAGTGGAGTGATGGCTCAAGTTGGAGGGGAAAATGACAAAGCTGGAATTTTCTATTGCAGTGGAGCTTCTTTGGAATATCAAGAATTATACCTGAAGACAAGGTGCTATTTTTTGTTCTTGGGAAGATTTTGGTTTTAAACTTGCAAAAAATTGGCAGGTTTTAGCAACAGCCAAGCAGTCTAAGTGCAGAATTTACACAATGCGAAAGTAACTGAACCTTAAAAAAAGAATGCTGTAGGTCAAAAAATCTGGCTAGTTATGTTTTGTCATAAATATTCTACAGTATAACAGTCATCAATTAAAAGTATTCAGGAAAGAACATTTTTTTTGTCAAAATTGGACCAGGTTTGCATAGACTGCTGGCCATACATTCATTTTCATGACCGCATATGTGGTCTACATGTTTGTCTCTTAAGTTACAGTAATGACCACACTCTACTGTATATTTGTACATTGAATAAAAAACTAAGGAGTCTTTAGCACATTTTAATAGATATTATATTTAAATATTAATTAATGCAATGATTCATAAATATGTTTGTGTATAAACATATTCAGGTCTTGACCCATGAAACTTCAAAGGCCTCTTGTAACAACTTTTGCTGTCTTTCTTGCTCTCATTAGCAAGACAGGACAAGGAGCTATGCATCCCCAAAGTGTTTGTAGTGACTGACCCTTAAGTGCAATTTAGTGAGGAAGGCTTGCGGACTGATTGCTTTAAAAATAAATGCCACTTGGTTCCAGGAAACCCATGTCCACATGCTAACCCACAGATTTCCTTGCAATGGTTATAGGTTACTTTTTACTAAATGCACACATGACCTAATTATTGACTTTTTTTCTAATTGCTGTTTTTGAATTTTTCTTACCCAAACTTTTTTTGCCCTAAACCAACCCTAGAAATCACTGAAAGCTTAAATGATTAACTAATAAAGAAATCTCAATGTTAATGTGGCCTAGTTATAAATTAATAATGCTTTTATTTAAACCCACATCTACTAATCTGTTGTTGCACTGCCAACTATTTGTGAGAAAGTAAATAACCTAATTGTATTGAAATCACTGAAGCTCATGAGTTTTAAAATACAGATTATATTAGAATTATTGATGTAAAAATTGTCATTTTAAAACTGATGCTATTATCATATAAAACTGCTGTCACTGCAAATAATGCAGCTGTGAATAATAATGCACAATCAAAATCAATAAAAAAAAAATGTCTTCCAGACCATCCTGAACTCGATGCACAAATACCAGCCCAGGTTTCACATCGTGAGAGCCAATGACATCCTGAAGCTCCCCTACAGCACCTTCAGGACATACGTGTTCCCAGAAACTGACTTTATAGCAGTCACCGCATATCAGAATGACAAGGTGAGTGATAATGTTTGAGAATGTCTGGCCAGGACGACCATGAAGTCTTCTTTCATAAAAATGTATAATAAACACATTGCAATGCAGGTTTTGAAGTTAATTAACAAATTAAGGATGGAGAACTTATGCAAAAACATTGCTCAGTTTTTGACATAATTTGATGTATGTTGCTCTTTACATTGTGTGTAAATTTCATGATAACTGGAACTAATGAAAGTTAAAAGTTTCTGATTCTATTGACTTGCATTAAAAGCAAAGTTTTAATTATGGAGGATATTGGTTTTTGCAAAGTTCTTCATATTACATCTATTGATACACAGTACACTTTTGTTGATTTGCTATTGTTGGCTCTGATAACACATTGTTTAAGATTTTTATTTCAACATGTTTTGAGAATCTGCTTTGAAAACAATGTTTACATCATTTATTAAAGACTTATCCTATAATAAAGTTGCTACCAGCACATCTCAAAGCACAGAAATATCTGAAGAAACTATGAACTTATGAGGATACAGAAAAAGAAATGTACTTAAGGCCACCATACAGAGCCATTAGTCTAAATTAAATTAGACTAATCTAAATTAGTGTGTCATTTTTATAGTCAAAGTGAATAGAACATTCATATTTTTCACTTTCAGTTTTATTATTTAACTAATCTTACACACTACAACCATGTAAAGCATTATTATTATTGTTTATTTCCATATTACATTGTACAATGGCTGTATTTTTATTATGAAACTATATTACAGCTAATAAATTATCCATATTTTTTCTCTACAGATCACACAGCTGAAAATCGACAATAATCCCTTTGCCAAAGGCTTCAGAGACACAGGAAATGGCAGAAGAGAAAAAAGGTATTAATACTCAACCTACTGAATTATTCCCTGCTTGTGTGTATGATGCACACTGAGCTAATTCTCAATGCTGGATATTTAGGAAGCAGTTGTCCCTGCCATCCCTGCGCCTTTATGATGATCAGTGCAAAGCCGATCGAGATGGAGCAGATTCAGACACTTCATCCTGCGAGCAAACGGCTGGGACAGATTCACTTCACTCTCCTCTAGGGGCAGTTTCAAGCCCCCTCAAATTCAGCAGGTCCAGTCGAGGTAGGATTTATTTCAGTTGAGGCCTGATGTGTTTAATTAATGATCTCATTAATTAGTTCATTTGCTTTATTTGTTTCTGTTGGCTGATATTTCCTTTAGAAACTCTAATTTCTACAATTTAAACATTAATGCCAATTACAAGGACTGTTTGGGGGATTTTTTAAAACTATTTTTACAATGTCATTGAGTTTAAAGGCACAACCACCATGCACAACACCAAGAGGTTGAAATGTTCCTAGTTTATAATTTAATGATGGGGAAACTGAATAAAGAGTACAGTATACAGTGTAAATATTGAGTGTTATAACTATTCCTCTATTCCAAGTCAAAGCAGCATGTCTGAACAAAAGCTGTACACACTGGATGATGATCATAAACATTCAAATTCAAAACTGTAATATGAAACTATTTTATAGTGTTAACTTCCTGTTGGAGTTTAAATAAAAAATTTTAGTCGATTGTACAAAACAATCTTATAATAAATACATTGTACAGACTTGGGCCTACATTCTGTCACTGTTATTTATAAATTACACCATTGCCGTTCTAAGCATTTTTAGACTGTTTGCTTGATGTAAAGGGTGCACCCCTGCCAACTGTGGCAGGGATGGAAGCTGGCATACAAAAAGGAAGCAGTTTATGTGGAAACATGTCGGAAAGTAAATGATTTAGGCTTGAGAGTAAGTGCTTTAACAATTAGTGTAAAACTATATCATTTCAAATTCTTTACATTTTTGTTGTTGCTGTTCTACAGATGACAAGAATAGCACAGAGAGTGACCAAGAACTTGACCAGCAGGAGGAAAGGTCCGTGGGAGTGAGCAGCCCAGGTCCGCAGCCGCCGTCTCCTTTCATGCCGGAAAGCACTGAGGAAAGGGTCAAGGACAGACCGAGCTTGGACAAGAAAGCAGACAGTATGGACTCGAAGCAAGAAAGTGAGCCGGCTTTCAGCATCAGGAACCTAGAGAAGGATGCCTCGGACAGCAGGAATCACAAAGAAGCAGAATCCTCTAAAAAAGACACAGATAGTGCAGGACTAAGCAGGACCAAAGAGGGCTTTTCTCCACTGGTGGTCCAGACGGAGAGCCCATCGCATTTTACCGCCAGTCACTTGCAAAGCCTGGCCCTCTCCGGTTTACACAGCCATCACTTCTTTAACCCTCTGAGCACGGGACAACCACTGTTATTTCACCCCAGCCAATTTGCAATGGCCCCTGGTGCTTTCTCCACCATGGGCATGGGACACTTGTTGGCATCAATGACAGGGGCCACTGGACTGGAGAACGGAGGCCTTTCGCCTCAAGGCACGGGAGCAACAAGCTCCTTCCCTTTTCACCTATCGCAACACATGCTGGCATCTCAGGTAAGCGGCATGATTAACCTTTGGACTAATATTAGTATTTATCTTAAAACACATTGTTACAAATCAACTAATATGAATTGTGAACCACTTTATAATATTATGTAAGTGAATGTTATGTGGTCTAGACTCACCTACAGATCCTGACTGATGAACATGTACAATAATAAGAGACTTCTATGATGTAAATGAAAAAATACGCTGTGAATATACTATGCAAGTTGTAGACATAAGATTTAAATCACTGTGGCCTATAATGCCTCATCTTTTGAGACTTTTTCAAGCAGTTTTGGCTTTTATAAACACACATTGTGTAATAATTTTGTCTAAATGTTTGGATGTGAGAGAAGTGTTGAATAGGCTCCTAGCTTAAACACTTGCACAGCTGAAAGAGGAAGTAACAAATTCAATAGGCTAATTATGATTTCAAATAGACAGTTATATTACATCCCTTATTCATAAACAGGAACTAAGACACTACATATAGTTGTGTGTGTTGTGTGTGTGTGTGTGTAGCTGAGACTTGAGAAGTGAGTCTTTGTATATATGTACATATGTGTATATATACACATGTATCCCAAATACCAATATAGACACACACAGTCTCTTACAAAGCACATGTGATAACATAGGCTCCATTATTATTTTCTAGGGTATCTCCATGCCACCCTTTGGAGGTCTGCTACCATATCCATACACCTACATGGCGGCGGCAGCAGCAGCGGCGGCAGCCTCCTCTCTCCCAGCCAGCGGCATGGCCTCCCCTCTCAGCAGGAACCCCTTCCTGACCAGTGCCCGACAGCGACTGCGGTTTAACCCTTACCAGATCCCTCAGAGCACCAGCCTGCTCACCACCGGACTTCCAAGCGCTCCTAATGCCGAATCAGGATCCTCCAAATCAGGAAGCAGGGAGAGTAGCCCAGCAGCTGAGCACCACAGCCGCAGAGCCAGCAGCAGCAAGCGGCCAGGGTCCCCCAAAACAAGAGAGTCCATAAACGAGCTGCAGAACATACAAAGACTGGTCAGTGGTCTGGAAAAACAGAGGGACATGTCCCCAGGCAGGGAGTCTCCCAAGTGACATCCTGAAAGTTCACTTCTGTGCTGGTCTTGGGCACATAATGATGTCATGCAGTTCCACAAGGAAAAAAAAAACTAATTTACATCTGTTTCTTGGACAGCTGAGAAAAACAGGCCTACATGTCTGGTACCTGGAGAAAATGCTCTATGAAGCTGCTCCATTTCTGAAAGCTGGACCAGGTTCAGATAAGGCTTAATCTGGTTTAACCCAGCAAGGAAGGAAAAGCAAAACAAAAAAAGTTGGAGAATTTTCTTCATTAATAACATAAACAAGTTGACCGGCCAGACTCTGGCTTGTCCACACTACAGTTGTAAGGGACACAGTGCTCCCATGCAAACAACTCTACAGCATTGATGGATGTCTGGGACTTTTGGGGGGTTTTTTTGTTTCTAATTATTTATATATAATATTAAAAAGTGAGGAAAAAAAAAAAAAAAAAAAACTGTAAATAAGCTGAATGGCTCTAAGCAGATGCATCTTAATTTATTGACCTGTAAATTGGTGTGTAAATACTATTTAGGTTTCAATTTGTTACCTTTATATTTCCCTTCTCATTTACATTGGCTATATGAATTATTTAGCTCTTGTTGGTATGGAATTGAATGTGTTTTTGTTTTTTTGTTTATTTTGTGATGGATTGCTGTTTTGTAGCCAGGTTAAGGCTGAAGGAAAGGGTGTGCCACCACAAAACCCACTAAATCTGGCTTTTTTTCTGCTCCATTTCGTACATATGCAGCATTACAAGAGTTCAGGCAGGGAAATCTCAGGTTTCTTTTAGATTTTTTTTTATTTGAATTTGACCTGGAGAAAGTGTTCAAACCTCCTTGGCTCAGACCTACCTGTCTGACCACCCACCCCGGGCTGGACAATCGGGTAAAAAATGACCATGAGGATTTTTATTTTTGTTGCATTCTCTACAATTTAAATAAACAAAGGAAGCGTTGCACACTCGTTATTTGTTTTTTGCTTTTGCTTGTTTACTGGAGTTGGTGACCATGATTATCATGCCAACATAACACTAATTCAACTGCACATCCAGAAATGTCAAGATATGTTAGATTTAAGTAAAGCAAATGGAAAAAATACACTATAAAAATACTGTTTTAAATTGCGATTGCTTTTAATTGTCCGTGAGTTTACATTTTACATTTGAGTTAGGAGTTACTATTTGACACTTCCAAAATAATACATAAATGTTTAATACATTACAGCTCTGTTTTAAAAACAGTTGTACTTTTTTCAGATATTTTCTATAAATATGTAGGTGTGTGAATTGCTAAAGATGTGATTCCAATTAACTTGGGGCCTGTTTAAGGCAAATGCATTGTTTTTTTCTTAAAGGTTCTTTTTATACAGGCTATTTTTAGCTGTCAAATTAATTCATATTTTTCTTAAACCTGTGTATTAGTATTTCCCCTCAGTTGACTCGGAGAGATCCACATGTTTTCTAAATTATATTTAAACGTTTAAAATGTATTTCTGTCCAGATGTGTTGCCTCTAAACTGAGGTTACAGCGCCACCTGCTGGTGACTGACTTCCGCTGTGTGTGTGTGTGTATCCTACACACTATACGGACCAATGAAAACTCAGGCGTTTTTCAGGATTTAAAAAAAGTGTAATTTTATTAAAATGATGGCAGAGTATGAAGATGATAATCTCAAAATAAAACAACTGAAATTGAAGAAAAATCAGTGACACTGCTGCTGTCCTTACAGCTGGTACTTTACTAAGAAATTATAGAAAAGTAGTGCATGCGCAGTGAAATCTCACAGGATGACATAGGTGAATGATTCACTGGTCACTCATTCACTATATAAAATTTTCTCCATGGTGAACTGAGCCGAGAACGACCAAAATACTTTCCGCATACTGGTCAGAAACACTGCATCGTAAAAACGAGACGGACGTTTGAGTGACTCATTCAGATTCTGTCGCATAAACAAATGCATCACGACTCAAATGAAGTGTAGCTTAACCTATTTAATATATATATATATATAATATATATATAATTTTTTTATTTTAGGTATATATATTTATTTTTTAGATATATAATATATTTATATTTAGAAAGCAGTACTAGTAACATTGGCAAAATTACAAATAGTTTAACATCCAACAAATTTACATAAACTTTATTATATATCAGCTTTCAGAGAATTGCCTAAAAGTAAAAAAATAAATAAATAGAAAAACAATGTGAAATTAATATAAAACCTCAATTTAAAACACAGATAAAGCTACTGTGAAGATGTTCAGCTCAGATGTTTTAGTCGTAAATCTTCACCTACATTTGTACATTTTGTTAATTTTCAAAGTGGAAATATGCTCGATAGGAAACACCTGACAATTGTCTGCATATAATAAAATATTTGTTTATTTGCTTTATTTATTTTATGGGGAAATTTGGAATGTGAAGCAAACAGAAAACGCTGTAGTTTTTACACGTCACAGTTTGTGTTCCCATTCATAAAGTCATTTTTAAAAAGTCGTTTGAAAAGTGGTGCCCACTGCTTTACCTTCTGGAGTTTTTTATTTTAAAATTAACTTTTCAACATTGCTTGTAATAACAAGCGTAAACCAGATTTCAGAGGAACATTATTAACGAATTATGGTAACTCAACAGCATGCAGTCTGAACAAGTCAATAAAGACTTGCACAAAAATAATACAAATAGATTTTAACTCATGCTCATCAACTTAATTTAGCACTATGGGGAAACAAATATGTAAAATGTTAAAATGGTGAAATGTTTAGATAAAAAAACAGCTCCGTGAAAACGACGTTATTCGTTACTAAAATAAAAATACGTTTTTAGCCATGTCACCAAAATAGCCCATTATTTCATACAACCTACATTTTATTTTAAAATCTAGAACACAACAGAGAGCACTAATAAAATCACTATTAAATCTCATCTCCCATCTGATTTTGGACTGCACACACTAACCTAATGTTACTTTACATGCAAAATGGCTACCGAAATTACCTAATATACTTATCTGCATTTAGACTAACATTTACATCACGTGATTCAATGCAACTTGTGTAATATTTTAATACTTAACCTCAGTGAATATTTACAGGGCATAAAATATTGGTCTTAAAATCTCTTAAATGTATATGAACCTTGGATGACACATTTATGAGGCACCCAGTAGTTTAGCTCAACTACAATGTCCAGTAAAGGCAAACTACACAAAGTAAAAATACACAATGACTGTTGGGAAATATAAATGTTGTGTTACAGCGCTTACTGCATGTTTACATGTGGTTGGGAAACATAAGGCCAAGTAAAAAAAAAAAA
>BRDA01017465.1:0-23402 GCA_036984385.1 Crenuchus spilurus | reverse complement strand
TTTTCAGCCCTCGTGCTGCTTTTTGTTTATCTGTTAAGTGTTCTGTAAATAAACCCCATTTTAAGTATCTCTGCCTGCGTTCGCCCTTCAATCCCCGCTCCGCCTCACATAATAACCCGCCCCTTTAGAACGCAGCAGAGACTACTCAAGAATGACCGATCCTCAGAACACAGCGCAGACACAGGAGGCTTATTCCACTCTGCAGGAAAGGCTCAACCTTGGCAGATCGTGGCTCCGAGAAGTGGGAGAATTGAAAGACATCATTTTTGTAATCCCCTGGGAACACACCTTCGGTCTCCGCCGCCTCCTCGAAAGTCCCCAGCTTCAAATGTTCCTGGAAACCCCAGAAATGAGGGGGACTTTTTTGGAGGGGGGTATGAGTGGTGCCTGTACTGAGGCAAGCGAGGCTGCTGATCAAGCCCCAGCTAAGAGGGAAATCACAATGGCCGTCGGCAGCCTTTTGATCACCACTGCACAGGACTGGGAGGAGAGGTACGGGGCCGAAGGCTCAGACAGTGATGAACTTAATAGTTTATCGATGGACCCAGAGGTCATGGCGCTGATCCGAGCCGATGACCCCGTACACCTCCTGAAAGAAGCAGAGGAGAATAAGGCTAAACGCCGACAGCGTAGACTCGCAAAGAAAGGCACAGTCCAGTCTCAGCCCGCGCCGAAGGGCGCTGCCCAGCCGCAGCCCGCGCCGAAGGGCGCTGCCCAGCCGCAGCCCGCACCGGAGGGCGCTGCCCAGTCGGAGCTGACCACAGCCACGTCCAGTCCCCAGGTGGCCACGCCTCTGTCCAGTCCCCAGGTGGCCACGCCTCTGTCCAGTCCCCAGGTGGCCACGCCTCTGTCCAGTCCCCAGGTGGCCACGCCCAGTCCTCGCGTAACCACACCCACAGCACAAGCAGCCAGGAGAGCTGCTGGGGCATCCAGACTTCGCCCAACAACACCAGTAGCTCCCTATAGCCAGGGACCTATGTACTGTGCCCCGAGATGGGGTTTGGGAGCTACTGTCCCAGTTGTGGGGCCGCCCTCCCGCCCTTTGGTCTCCTACGCCCGCCCCTGTTTCCTGTCCTTGGGGTGTTTTCGGGAGGGGGTGTGTTCCCGAGCCGACAGCCCTGGACGTGGCATAATCCAAACTGTCCTGTCCAACCCTGCCGTGTCTTCTTCCCTGAACCTTGCCCTGAGTGTCTTGTTACCCTTGTGTCATGTGTAGATGTTCCTGGTTTTGTATTGTCTAGTGTTATGTATCTTGTTTTGAGTCTTCTTGTTTTGTATATTCTAGCAGTGTTTGTAGTTCATGTTCTGTGTCTTGTTTTGAGTATCTTGTCTCCCTTGTCCAGAGTCTAGTCTGTTTTCAGTTTTGTGTCCCTAGTCCTTAGTCCTTGTTAAAGTGTAGGTTTGCCAACTGTTTTTGCCTAGTTATGCATCCTGGTTATGTCTTGTTTTTGCTGTTCAGTCTTGTTTTCGTTCTCTTGTCCTGTTTGGTATTGTCGTGTCTGCCATCTAGTTTTGTTCTGTTTCAGAGTTCCTGTCCTTGTTCTGTTTCGTGTTGCTGTCTCGGGGTCGAGACGGCTTTGAGGGGGGGAATATGTCATGCCTGCCCTCATGTCCTCTGTTCCGGTCTGTGTTTGTCTCCCTCTTGTGTTCAAGTTATGTATTGCATGCCCATATATGTACTTCCTGTCTTGTCCTGTGTTAATCATGCCCCGGTGTTTTGTATCCCTTGTCATTAGTCTTCCCCTTTATAAGTCCTGTTTGTGTATCACTCCCTGGTGGGTTATTTTGGTTTGGTTGTATCTTGTCTTTGTTTGATTTGGTTATGCCTTGTTTGTGCCTTGTCTCCAGCCTTGTCATTGTAATCCCTAACCTGTCTTGATCCTGTTTCTATGTCTACAACCCAGGTTTGATTTCCTTTTGTTTATGTAATATCTTGGTGTTAATCCTAGTCTTTGTCAGTTCATGTTTTCAGCCCTCGTGCTGCTTTTTGTTTCTGTTAAGTGTTCTGTAAATAAAACCCCATTTTAAGTATCTCTGCCTGCGTTCGCCCTTCAATCCCCGACCCGCCTCACACTAACATCTAATTCATCTCCATGCAGTGACAATGTCCAATACTTGCTGCATCACAGACATGGTTCACTGCAGATCACTTAAGTTATTTTTAATGTTTTATGTGCAAAATATACTTTATACTTTCATTCATTTGAGCATGTTTAAATGTTGATACGTTAAGCTTCATATTGTAATGGAATACAGTTCCTTAACTGAGATGGTGCCCAAACTTTCACTCATTTCAGTTTCAGATGGGGAGGCATGTATGATTTCTTTGGCTACTGAACAAGAGACCAACCTTTATTTAGATATGTCCCATGAACAACATACAGAGAACAAACAGAGATCTTGAAAGAGCTCATGAGGCCAGAGCACTCTCAGAGAATCTTGGTTGGGTTTCAAGTACATAATTAAATTTAACTTATGCAGTCCTGTGGCTAAAATGTATACCTCTATATCCATACAGGATCTAATAAGTGATCTTTTACTGCTGCTGATGCTGTTCCAGAAAGATGCATCCCACATATTTATAGTATCTGTGAGCAATTCCATTTGTAGTGTTTTTGCATTACATCTTTGACCTTACATTACCATAATTAAACTAAACTAATTTCTTAGTTTTCCATAAGTAATTTTAATATGAAAATAATACATTAATTTTTCATAAGTCACTGTAGGCTATACTTTAGTTTGGATAATTATGCAGATGACTTTCTGTAACAGGAACAGTATGTAATTCTACATTTATTAATATGTAAAATGACATTTCATTAAAACCACCTCTATGCTGTCCATCGGTTTCTCTACATACTTTGTTAGCCCCCTTTTAACCTAGTTCTTCAATGACTAGGACCACCACAGAGAAGGCATTACATGGATGGTGGATCATTATCAGTGGACCAGATAACTGTAGAATTACGAAGTTCACCAATATGGTAAGTGGGGCTGAAAAAATGGACGAAAAAGTGAAAGAGAAAGTGCACAATTATTGAACAATGTACAAAGATTAAATTGACCTCAGTGTTTAATGCTTCAGTGCAGTGAAACACACACACTAGTGAATAGTCTAGGAGGGTAGTAAGTGCACAGCCCAAATTGGAAATGTTTCGGATGAATGTGTGGTGTTATGCTCACTCAACAAGAAACCAAGACTGAACTACAAAAACTAGAGGATGCTTTGTTTTCTAAAAATTAGCAGCCAGTCGTGGGCACACTGATGAAAACAGGGGGGATGAACATTAACTGGGACAAAATTTCACAGTAAAAAAGACAACAATAATTGAATTGTATGAAAATCAGAGCAAAATATAACCAATGTTCCACTGTACCAGTGTGTAAAATAAAGTGAGCTATTCAGAAAGTTTTCGGTGATGAAAATCTAATCTTTGCTCAGATTTTGCATGTGCTTTTAAACTTCTCAAGACTTAAATTATTGATGCAGCTACATTTGCCTATAGCATGCAAATACAAGTATTTATTGTAAGTTGGGTTACACTGATTAAATCCAACCACAAATAATAAACGGGTGTGTTACTGTGTTAAGAGAGCTAATAATTGGCATATCCACAAAACTGGAATTCATTTGTTCATAACAAGTCTGACATGATGTATATTGTCATTTTTTATGTAAGTTGATTTAAGCTAAAGCAGATCGGAGAGACAGATGGTGGAGTGATCAGCCATGACTACAACTTGAGAGCAAAATATCACTGCCGACATTGGTACAATAGGGCACCAGTATTTGTGACACTTTCTAGAGTACAATGACAGAGCTGGAGACAAATCCTTAATTAAAGTTTTCAATCACAATTCAATCAAGCAGAACAAGTACAATTAGTGCCAAATGTGAGAGGGAGTCACTCAGTCACTAAGCTGTGCTACTAGCTCCTCTTTTAAGAGCCTTAGAAACATATCCAGCATCCACCAATACTCCCCTCGACAGCTCATTCTCAACTTCTAGAGGTGGAAGTAATTTATTACTCATCACAGTACTTGAGCACATTATTCTCTGTAAATGTTCATGGTAAATTATAGCAAATTATAGTCATTTTACTTTTACTGGAGTGTTTTTAATTAAATATTGAACTTTAAATATAAGCAGTAGCAGTAGCTGCTGTTTTGTAATATACTGTATTTTGTAGTTAGAACAAGCATGGCAGCTGTTATCAATAAGTTCTATTATAAGCTAAAGCTAAGCCAATAGTCTGTAAGTGTTGGACCTTCTTTCTTGAAGGTGCATATTACTTTAAAACCTCAGTAACTTTTTATTTTTATTATTACGTTACACTTATATAGCGCCTTTCTAGATACCCAAGGAAGCTTTACAATTGACACACTCCATTTACACACACTCAACCACACAATAACTTTTGTTACTTCAGTTACTTTTGTTAATTTATTTGTAAATATGTTTATTAATGAAGAGAACAAGGAATCATCACTACAATATTACCAGACACTCAACCAGAGTGATGTACAACAGTGTTTTGTCTCCATTAAGAGAATTATCTCACCTAGTACAAACAGATTAGAGTCCAAACTACTCTTCAGTTCAGACACTGTTAGAACAAACTGTTCTTACTGAAGTATGATGTTTCAGTATTTCCATCCTCTGCAAGATTCACAATGGATAAAAAAAACAGGTGATGAGAGGAGAAGAAGGTGTGATCCAGCCATTGCTTGTTACTGTCTGCTAATGGCCAATGTCTTCATCAGAGCTGTGAATGGTCCCTAGCTGAGCATGTATGTCTGAACGGGGCTTGACTGACAGGAAACACTGGGTGGTGGATCTAAAATTAAAGAAGCTAATGATGTTTTGCAAAGTCTTTCTTTTGTTCAGAATACTTTCACAGAATGTATTAACAATACCCTATGATATTGGATCCCGAGAACGTCGCATAACAATGGCTATTGTTTCTTTGAAATAACACTATGGCCTCCTTAGCCATTTTCATTACATGGACCTAATTCAAAACCATTTTGCAAAACAATAAATAGGGCTCAGCTTCAGACTCTTTTGACACTTGTAGGTTAGCTTTCGCTAGGTTGACTCAAATCTCATTTAAACAGGAGAGTTTTGATAAAAGCTTTGTGGACTGAACAAGTAACATCAGGCTTGTGATTGGCGAGAAGCTTTACTCTAGATTAAGATCACCAAATTCAGATTCTGGCAAATACATCAGGCACACACTGCACATGCACAATGTGTGCCTACAAGGCCCAGATTTTCCTAATTAAAAATCATAGTTAAGTTCCCAAGGGGTTGGAACTCCAGCCAACAGGGGATGGTCTTCTATAACTTAAGCAGTTACTGGATAACACGTGTTATGATTAACAACTCAATAATAATGCTGTTTAATAGAGGATGTGCTGACTATATAAAAGGAATAATTATTTATCAAAATATTGATGCTTCACTTTATGTCAAGGGCTTATAGTGACATTTCCCTGGCTTTGTGTTTTGGATTGTTTCAGACTAACCTCGGGTCCATCCCTTGCACCCAGAGTTCAGATTATAGAATGACAATCAGAGGAGTCCATTTTTCTCCAGGGTGTTAAGGGAACTAAGAGAGATCATGATAAATGAGCTCAAGGGGCACATACCACGCAACAATATTTGTAGGGGTCACCAACAAAGTAGAATGGAATCTCGGTTTCATCATTAATCAGTTCTAAAGTGTCTGATGATAACCAAAACGAACAATAACTGAAGCAACATTTCCCATAAGAAATAAAAATAAAATCCAATTAATCTGTTCCCGACACTCCAAAATAAGACATTTTATATAGAATAACTATAGTTTTACATACAGAACACAATGAGAAATAAACACAAAAGATAAATAGATAAATGAACATTTAACATCACTCTTACAGGTTCACGCTCTGTTTTAGAGAGTGCTAGTGTGGTCCAGCCAGCAGCCTTTGTTTTGTACACCTGTTCTCAAAGTTCTTGGCTATTTGTTTTCACACCTGTTTCCAGGCTATGTATGGCTGTGTGCCGTCGCTTTAGTGTGACATGTTTTAGTTTGTTTTGAGAGTTATCAACATGAAACAGCGAGAAACAAAACCTGAGAAACTGAGACAAAATTTTCCCTGAAAAAAGTCAACGACAATTGAATTGTAGATAACCATTGCAAAGAATAACTGAGGTTCCACTGTATTCTAGAGCAAAACTGCCAGCAAATCAGACCCACACACAGCAGAGCATAATTTTCACTCAAATATAGACCCAAAAATGTTGTACCAGAATAAGACAATTGAAAGTGTAAAGCTGTCTTTACTCTCAGTAGTCAATGCTTTATTTAGTCCTAGTATATTAACAGTAACGTGTGATTGTTATGCATACTATCAGTTTCTGAAAGTAATATTTGTCTAAATGTTTGTTAGGTGTTTTCTCATTTCCTTCAATCCTGTCTGCTCAGTTCCGCAGCCTGATATCTCAAATTCGATTTTGGTCTATCGAGATTCAGATTACATTTTGATGTACATCCAGTCTGAACATCCAAAAAACGTGAAATTCGATCCAGCCTACATTTGGTTCATATTTTCTTTAATTAAATATTAGTAATAATGTGACATACGTGTATTTTTATACATATTCACATATTGTAGTCTTGTGTATTTTTTCTAACATTTGTTTTATGTACACACAATTATAAAAGTAATCAGTTAAACTCTCATGTTATTAAATCTAATGATGTGAAACCAACTTAAATACAGACATATATTCCACACATACAACAAGGCTTATTTTAGGACATAGGGCAATTAATTATTTATAAGAATTTTATTTTTAAAAAATTTACATCTATCTATCTACATATGCAAGGTTTTTTTTTTTTTTTTGCGTTGGGGGGGGTGGTTTAGGGGGCCTTTCAGGGGTTAGAAGGGGGGCCCGAACTGCATTGAACCAGCGTTGGTGGGGCCCAGTTTGCAAAAGATTGAAAATCCCTGTTACCCACAATTGCTTTTTTAAAATATCATGAAAAAAAGTCTGAATACCATGCACCTGGCAACTCTGAAACCACATCACCAGCATGGTTGTAGTTACTGACACTTATGTCATTATTGAAACAAACCCATGCACACAGGGTGTCCAGACATATTTGATCTAATCTGATCTGATCACTTGTATCATTTGAATCTTTTTGAACTTACTGAAATTTACTAATAAATTATACATTAACACATCTTTATGAAAATCTTTTGACCTTTGATTAAATGTAAATTTGATTAAACTTTTCCACAATATCTTTATTGTATGCTACAATTGGTATTAAAGTAAAAACATCAAACACAGGTGCATAAGTATATTTATCTACTACCCCTTCAAACCTAAGGGTTTGATTCTTGGCTGTCATCACATCACACAGCAGATCAATACAACAGTCGACCAAAAAACTTGTAGCCAGCTTCATACACATGTGCAACCAACACATTACTAGTGGCTGTGGAGGTTGAGCAGTTTGTCTACTAATACGATTGGTGACCCATGGATGGTTAAATACAGGGGTCACATTTTTGTGTACTGGCAAAAATTCAGAATTATTATTAAATATTATAACTTATAAGAAGCTTTACTCAATCCCCAGACAATATAAGCATGTAATGTCCTGGAATTATTTTTGACATGTTTTGCTTTCATTTCACATTGAATATATAACAAACCTTCATAGAATAAGGGATGTTTAAAGCTTTGTGTTACTCAGATTTATTCAGGGTTCATGTGCTGTCTTGTTTTCTGACCTGAGCTGTAAGTTGTCTGGTTTACAGTTATGGATTTGCCCCGTATTGCCCTGTCTGCCAGTTTCTTGAATCTCACTGTAATGACAATGCCTCGTGGAAACACCCTTATAAAGCAAACATGTACTTGCTGCTGACTGCCTCCGGCTCCCTTATGTTCCTTCACAGCCACTGTTGCAAATCCAATGTGCTACAGTACAGAGCCAAAACAACAAAAATATGTCAGTGTCCATTTACTTACAGACTTACTGTCAGGCCTAAACCTTACTCTGGGTTCATTACTGTGTCACTGAGATTAATTTATAAGTTGTGGAAAAAAAAGAATATGTGGTCATGGCAAAGTGTTGGATGCTAATTTAAAGTGAAAATCATCAAAGCTGGTGAAGTGCAACTTACCTCCCGTACTCAAAGCAAAATACAACCAAAATTGTTTATTAACAAGAACTGAACGTTTTTGGTCAAAAATGAACAGTGATGTATCTTCTTTGGAGAATATAATTGGCTAAAGATTAGGTTTTCTACCCCGGAATCGGGGAAAAAAGTAAAACTTGGTGACAAAATGTACATTTTCCAATAACATTAACATCATGCAGACAATAACATTTTATCATGAAGACAAGAAATACACTTTTCTTATAGTCTGTCAGATGTTTAATAATTTTGAGCAATGGGAAACGTACAGTATGAGGTAGATCTGTAAAAATCTAAATCACCATTGTACATCAAGTCTGGAAATGTTTAATGGTTAACATAACAGTCGTAGTAAGTAGCCATTTGACCCAACATTATCCTTGTCCATTTAAAAAGAAAGTAGTACCTAACCAGAAACAGTTTGGCTTCTTTAAAGAGTACTCCTATTTTTTTTGTATGTATAAAAACACTAAAATGCCTAAGGCAGAACAGAAGATTGACAGAATGAAAGTGGTCAATCATTAGATATTTACTATGTTTGTTATGGTTACTATTCAAAGTTTCATGAGTACAGTGGACCCTCGGTTATTATTTGCCCTGGTTATTGTACAATTCAGTTATCATCAAATTTCTTGGAGAAATTTTATCCCAGTTATTGTTCATCAACGTGGTTTCCATCGGAGTGCCCACAACTTACCGCTAATTCTGCAAAAACAAAGCATCCAACCATGCTTTCGTCATTCATTTTGGATTTGCTTCTCATTGTTTCTCTGGCTTTGTTCCTCATAGTTTCTCTGGCTTTGTTTCTTGTTGTTTCTCTGGATTTGTTTCTCATTGTTTCTCTGGCTTTGTTTCTCATTGTTTCTCTGGCTTTGTTTCTTGTTGTTTCTCTGGCTTTGATTCTCGTTGTTTTTCTGGCTTTGTTTCTTGTTGTTTCTCTGGCTTTGTTTCTCATAGTTTCTCTGGCTTTGTTTCTCCTTGTTTCTCTGGCTTTGTTTCTTGTTGTTTCTCTGGCTTTGTTTCTCATAGTTTCTCTGGCTTTGTTTCTCATAGTTTCTCTGGCTCTGTTTCACGTAGTTTCTCTGGCTTTGTTTCCTGTAGTTTCTCTGGCTTTGTTTTGAATAGTTTCTCTGGCTTTGTTTCTTGTTTTTTCTCTGGTTTTGTTTCTTATTGCTTCTGTGGCTTTGTTTCTTGTTGTTTCTCTCGTTTTGTTTCTCATAGTTTCTCTGGCTTTGTTTCTTGTTGTTTCTCTGGTTTTGTTTCTTGTAGTTTCTCTGGCTTTGTTTCTTGTTTTTTCTCTGATTTTGTTTCTTGTAGTTTCTCTGGCTTTCTTGTTTTTTCTCTGATTTTGTTTATCGTAGTTTCCCTGGCTTTGTTTCTCATTGTTTCTCTGGTTTTGTTTCTCATAGTTTCTCTGGCTTTGTTTCTCGTTTCTCTGACTTTGTTTCTCATTGTGTCTCTGGCTTAGTTTCTTGTTTTCTGGCTTTGTTTCTCATTAATACTGCTCAATACAAACTAAAACATGTCACATTAAAACAATGGTGCTACCACCTGAAAACAGGTGAGATAGCAAATAGCAGTAGAGAACCCCGAGAACAGGTGTACAAAACAAAAGCTGCTGGACCACACCAGCACTCTCTAAAACAAAACGTAAACTCGTAAGAGTGATGTTAAATGTTCATGTATCCATTTCATTAGTCTTTTGTATTTGTTTCTCAGTATACAATAATGACTATTTATTTATGTACTTATTTTTAACCATATCTACAGTGGTATGAAAACGATTGTGCACCATGATAATTTTCATGATTTTCCTTTATAAATCATTGGTTGTTCAGATCAGCAATTTCAGTTAAATATATCATATAGCAGACAAACACAGTGATATTTGAGAAGTGAAATTAAGTTTATAGGATTTACAGAAAATGTGCAGTAATTGTTTAAACAATATTAGGCAGGTGCATAAATTTGAGCACCCCAAGAGCAAAATTACATCAATATTTAGTAGATCCTCTGTTTGCAGAAATAACAGCCTCTAAACACTTCCTATAGCTTCCAGTGAGAGTCTGGATTCTGGTTGAAGGTTTGATGGTTACTGAGCATGGACACCCTGCTTTAAATCACACCACAGATTTTCAATAATATTCAGGTCTGGTGACTGAGATGGCCATTCCAGAACATTGTACTTGTTCCTCTACATGAATGCCTCAGTAGATTTTGAGCAGTGTTTAGGGTCGTTGTCTTGTTGAAGTATCCAGTCCCAGTGCAACTTCAACTTTGTCACTGATTCTTGAACATTGTTCTCAATAATCTGCTGATATTGACTGGAATCCATGCAACCCTCAACTTTAACAAGATTCCAGGTACCTGCACTACACAGACCCACAGCATGATGGAATCACCACCAAATTTGACTCTGAGTAGCAAGTGTTTGTCTTGGAATGCTGTGTTCTTTTTCCGCCATGCATACCTCCCCTTGTTATGTCCAAATAACTCAATTTTATTTTAATCAGACCACAGCACCTTATTCCAAAATGAAGCTGGCTTGTCCAAATGTGCTTAAGAATACCTCAAGCGACTCTGTGGCTTGTGCGTAGCCTCTCCTTGTGCAAAGTACACTGAATAGTTGAACGATGCACAGTGACACCATTTGCAGCAAGATTATCTTGTAGGTCTTTGGAGTTGGTCTGTGGGTTGACTATGACTGTTCTCACCATCTTTCGCCTCTGCATATCTGAGATTTTTCTTGGCCTGCTACTTCGGGCCTTAACTAGAACTGTGCATCCTCACAGTGGAAACTGACAGCTGAAATCTCTGAGATAGCTTTTTGTATCCTTCCCCTAAACCAATCTGTTTTCAGGTCATTTGAGGCTCCCATGTTGCCACTCTTCAGAGAAGATGCAAAGAGGAGAAAAAACTTGCAATTGGCCACCTTAAGCCTTTCTCATGATTGCATTCACCTGTGTATGTAGGTCAAGGGTCAATGAGCTTACGAAACAAATTTTTGTGTTCCAATAATTAGTGTTAAACTTACTGAAATCAATAAAATGACAAGGGTATCCAAATTTATGCACCTGCCTAATTTTGTTTAAATAATTATTGCACATTTTC
The DNA here is from genome assembly GCA_036984385.1 of Crenuchus spilurus. Taxonomy (NCBI): domain Eukaryota; kingdom Metazoa; phylum Chordata; class Actinopteri; order Characiformes; family Crenuchidae; genus Crenuchus; species Crenuchus spilurus. The sequence continues at coordinate 12,083 of BRDA01017465.1, read as the reverse complement.
TGTAAATCCTATAAACTTCATCTCACTTCTCAAACATCACTGTGTTTGTCTGCTGTATGATATATTCAACTGAAATTGCTGATCTGAACAACCAATGATCTATAAAGTACAAGCATGAAAATTAACAGGGGTGCCCAAACTTTTTCATACCACTGTACTTCATAGGTATCATTATACAGAATTAATAGTTACTTGCCAGCAAATCAATCTCAAATGAGAAGACATAAGGAAATGCAGTGTTAAGGACTGAAATATTTTTCATGCTTTTAAATGAATGAAATTTCATTCAAAACTTACATGAATGTTTTGACTCTCAAGCACAAAAAGAATATGGGTGGTGTGCTTGGAGGCATGCTGCTGTCTTCTCCTTTCTTCTCTCCCTCTGCACGCCTGGAGTTTTCCTCAGGCAAAGCAAACTATGGGCAAGCTGACCTCTCTCTGTGGCTTCTCTGGCTAGCTCACAAAGGGAAGAACTGACCTTCCTGCACTTTTGCAGCATGTTCGGGTGGTTTTCATGTATGAACTAGCCAATATGATAAGTTATTTCTTTGACAATGTTAGCCAAGCAACTCAGCTTTGTGTGTTAGTAACAATCATTCTCCTTGTTCAGGTGATATATGTGGTCATAAGTTTCACATGTTTTGTTCATAAAAGCATGAAACTTGGTACATTTACACAGTTTGAGGCTCTAAACATGTTAAGAAATTGAGCTCAACAAACGTGTTGTGGTCATGGCAGTCATTTTACTTACTGCAGTAGCAGCTACTCAACTCCATTTAACCTCAGAGAGTGATTGTAAATTAAATATGTGTGCTTGACATGTCAGTGTATTTCAGTGTAATCCTCCTCACAACACCACTGAATTCACCATTAACTGTTTAACTGAATAATTTAGATTAGATTAGACTCCAATGTGACTGCACACAATGGTATTTGACCTCAGCATTTAACCCATCTGTGCAGTGAAGCACACAATAGTGAACACACTAGGTGCCCGGGGAGCAGTTGGGAGATAGATGCCTTGCTCAGGAATGCTTCAGTCATGCCCGGGCATTGAACCGGTGACCTGATCACAAGACCAGATCCCAAACCACCAGACCACATTATCATTATCATAGCTATGGCTAAAACAGAGTGTTTTTTTGAGGGCTCCATTTCTGAAAATGTTCAGGGCTCCAACCTGTATCCATGTACCAAGTTTCATGCTTTTCTGAAAAAGTGAACATAGCTTTCATGTCACCTGGACTATCCCAGTGTGGTTGTTGTGGAGTCCTAAATTATGCAGTCTCTTGTAGTTGTTTTTGAGTGACTATACAGCTGTTTGGCACCTTCACTGACACATTATGTGGTGTTCTTTTGTTGTTTTTCTTGGAAAAGCCTACAAAGTGTGCAATGTTCACTGCCTGAAGGAGATACCATGTCTGTTCCAGAACTGCTCCTGGTACATAAAGATATTTTCAGCAGTGATTTTCTTTGCTAATTGTCTGATGCTTGTGACTGGAAGCCTAATAATCTCAGAATAGAGTGTGAAGAAGGCAGCCATTTACAAATGCAGTGTGACACTGTGAGCTTTCATCTTAGAGGTTTTATTTGATTATTTATTATTATTTTTTATATTTTTATTATTTATCTGTTTATTCATTTGTTGCCAGTGAAGTTCTTGTTTATGTGATTGAATACTCTATTTCGTGAGCAACGGAATAAGGAAACCATCCAAAACCTTTTGACTGCATCAAGACAGCAAAGGACGACAAAAAGCCATCATTCTTTCATGGTTATTTATTTATACATTTCGGAGTCATATTTCAAATATATTTTTCCTCTAAAATATTTCATTACATGACAGAGAATATACAACACCCAGCACTACAAGCTTTCCTCGCACTTGTGCACCGGTACATCTGGAAAATAAAAATAAAAATTAATAAAGAAAAAAGGAAATATCAATGCTCTCTCAGGTCTGCACACAAGTCACAGTCTGAACAATTCAATATAAGGATACATGGTTGAATCCTGCTGTGATTGTTCCATTTGTGGCTTTGTAGGTTTTTAGTTTTTATTGATGAGGCTATGTGCATGATCACAAAAAAGCACCTGCATTTTTGCTGAGTTTTATATATGACATTTATGAGGGCTGATCCAGTAACCCACAGTTACAAAAATGAACCATGTAGTACATCATCACACTGTAAAATTCAAAAGTCAGCCCAAAGTCCCCCTAACTCAAACCTCTAGGTGTAATCCAAAGTTAATTACTTATTACGTAAATAAAAAAGGATATACAATTTCTCTTAATTCCACACCACCTACGACTCACCACACAATGACATCATTTCCACTTCTTTGGCTCCCAGTTATGGAATTTGACTTCACAGTCTCAACCTCAACAGAACAAGCCAACATTTCTTTTTAACATTATAACTGCACAATTTTATCCATATTTTAAGTTAATTTGTAGCACTGAGGCACAACTGTCTAAGCATTCAGCCCATGATTAGGAGATATCAGAACATCATGAGTTCAACCTCTGCTGACGCTACAGCTGTTTATAACTGGGAGCCAAAGCTGAGGGCAATGCCAAGAGGCACTGTGTGATGGAGAGAGTTACAGCTAGCAGAAATTTAATTACCAAACTGGGATGCAGAAGTAAATGATGAGTTAGTAGAATTTTAGAACATAGAAAACTGAGCTATAAGAAGTTTCATGAGCACAGTGGAACCTCGGTTATCATATAAATTAGCCTTTTTTCTCGTTTCTCATTTCTCTGGTTTTCTTTCTTGTTGTTTCTCTGGCTTTGTTTCTCAGTTTCTCTGGCTTTGTTTCTCATTTTTTCTCTAGCTGTGTTTCTCATTGTTCCTCTGGCTTTGTTTCTCATGATTTCTCTGGCTTTGTTTCTCGTTGTTCCTCTGGCTTTGTTTCTCATTGTTCCTCTGGCTTTGTTTCTTTGTTTCTCATTGTTCCTCTGGCTTTGTTTCTCATTATTTCTCTTGCTGTGTTTCTCATTGTTTCTCTGGCTGTGTTTCTCATTGTTTCTCTAGCTGTTTCTCATTGTTCCTCTGGCTTTGTTTCTCATTGTTTCTCTAGCTGTGTTTATTGTTGTTTCTCTGGCTTTGTTTCTCGTTGTTTCTCAGGCTTTGTTTCTCGTTTCTCTGGCTTTGTTTCTCATTGTTTCTCTGGCTTTGTTTCTCATTGTTCCTCTGGCTTTGTTTCTCATTGTTTCTCTAGCTGTGTTTATTGTTGTTTCTCTGGCTTTGTTCCTTTGACTTTGTTTCTCGTTGTTCCTCTGGCTTTGTTTCTCATTATTTCTCTGGCTGTGTTTCTCATTGTTTATCTGGCTTTGTTTCTCATTGATTCTCTGGCTGTGTTTCTCATTGTTCCTCTGGCTTTGTTTCTCATTGTTTCTCTAGCTGTGTTTATTGTTGTCTCTCTGGTTTTGTTTCTCGTTGTTTCTCAGGCTTTGTTTCTTGTTGTTTCTTGTTGTTTCTCTGGCTTTGTTTCTCATTGTTTCTCTGGCTTTGTTTCTCATTGTTCCTCTGGCTTTGTTTCTCATTGTTTCTCTGGCTTTGTTTCTCATTGTTTCTCTGGCTGTGTTTCTCATTGTTTCTCTGGCTGTGTTTCTCATTGTTTCTCTGGCTGTGTTTCTCATTGTTTCTCTGGCTGTGTTTCTCATTGTTTCTCTAGCTGTGTTTATTGTTGTTTCTCTGGCTTTGTTTCTCAGCCTTTGTTTTCCATTGCTGTTGAATATTTTCAAAACAAACTAAAACAAGCGACAGATTTACATGATTTCTTATGGGAAATATTGTTTCAGTTATCGTTCATTTCGGTTATCATCAGGCACTTTAGAACAGATAAAAACCGAGGTTCCACTGAAAACTGTAGTGTCCAAGTTGAATTCACTTAAAAATGTAAATAAGTTGCAGTGCAGAAAGGTGCCTTAAAAACAACTAAACATCACTGTTTTTTTTTTTTTTTATTTAAGCTGGGCTGACTTTTTATTTCTTACAGTGCACACACTCTGAGACAGGTCTTTGTATGTTAACATAAAATGTGTTTTAGCACATCTCACTTGCATGAATTTATTTTAAATTCCCTTTCAGGACAGTAGAAAGAAACAGATCCACACCAGGAGAAGCATGAGATATGTTAAACCAGGATCTACATCTCAAGTCTTGAAGAGCTGTTGCCCAGCACAATGTGGTCATTTCTCTGCTGAAACACACTCGATTCACTTTAAGTTCACTACTCGTTTCAGTGAGTTTGATCTGGATCATCATCAGACTGTGCTGTACTGTAGCTGTCCAAGACTGGATTTCAGACCACTTTGCTACACAAATTGCATTTTCTGAAGTGGTACAATTCAATAACTCCTCAGTGGTGAATTGTCATTAACTGTGTCACAGAGATTTTAAAGTAACATTCACATGGAGGCAAGTGCATAAAAAAAGTTCTTTGAATTTACATGATTTAAATGTGTCAAGTGGTTATACATAAATAAAATATCATAATAATTATCATTTGTAAAAAATTATAATAAAATGGGATCAAAATTAAATGTTAGTCACATTTTTGTCCAAATATCTCATTAAGCTTCACAGTACCCACTCTTACAGTTCTATTCATAATGACTGGTTTGCCTGTTGTTTGTTTGTCCCATCCCTTCTTCAGCAGAATGATGTTTGCCAATGAGGAGTTTATTCTAATGATGTCATAAGGGGAACCAAATCTGAATGACTTGTTGAATGTTCATTTTCATCCACAAAATCCTGACTGTTTTGTCTTATTTCACAGTTTGTAGATTGCTAGAAAACTCCAGATACCCAGATATGTGTGCAAAAGCACACTTTTCCTCCATTAAATACAGAAGTATTATGGCATACATTTCATTGATGTAAAACCACTTGTCACATTTGAATTGTGAACAAATTGATTGGCCTATATATTTTTTGGCTATTTTGACTTGACTCTGGATCATGCACGCAAATCAAATCAATCATTTCAATAATTTCTGTTTCCTTTTCAGAAAATGGAAAGAATTGTTTGCTTCAAATGTATCCATGTGATACAATGAAAAACAAATATGCAGTTTCACTTCTTTAACAGTTCTACATTTTAGATGTTTTCTAGTGCCAAACATCCTTCTCTCATTTCTGTACACACAAACTGAGCTCCTTTAATCCCCCTATCTCTGATGACCTCATTATCCTTCTTTGAAAGAATATAAAACAGTCTATTGTGTTCTGCATTAGCTGAGGTTGGAGAGATTTGCATGACACTGATGCATGTAGAATCAGCTCCCGATGGATCCTCACAACAGTCACAATGCCAGTATTCACACAGCAAGCATACTGTTGGTTAAATGCCCAAAAGCAGTCAACATCATCATTCATAAGCCAAAGAAACAACTTTCATTAAGTCAGGTCATAGTCAGAAGTGAGTTTTACCAGTGGCTAGAGATCACTGCTAAGTACAACACCTGCCATCACTTTGAACATGTTTTTTAACCCTTAAAAGTCATAAAAAAAAACAAAAACAGAAATTATGTTGAGTTTGACACTTTCATTTGATACTACCTTTTAATTTAGAGAAGATTCAACAATCAGCCACAACATCACCACCTCATTGTATCTACACTCACAATCAGCTCCACTGATCATACAGGAGCGCTGTTTAGTTCTACAATTACAGACTGTAGTTCATCTGTTTCTCTGTTTACTTTATTATCCTCCTTTCACCTGTTCGTCACTGATCAGGACCATCACAATTAAGGCCACAACAGATAAACTACAGTCTCTCACTTTACAGCAACCAACAAGGTCAATGTAACTGAGAAACTCCAGGAGCTCTGCTGTCTGCCCATTAGTACCAGCACAGCACACACTAACACACCACCACCACCTCAGTGTCACTGCAGTGCTGAATGATCCATCACCCAAATAATATCTGCTCTGTGGTGGTCCTGTCCATTGAGAAACAGGTGAAAGGAGGAGAATAAAGTACACAGAGAAACAGATGAACTACAGTCTGTAATTGTAGAACTACAAGGTGATCCTGTATGATCAGTGGAGCTGATAACATGGGCAGTGTAGCAATAAGGAGTTATAATGTTACAGCTGATTGTGTATTTCATGATGACAAAGTTGAAAAAGGAGGATGTACAGACTTACAGAATGTACATGTAAATAAAGAACAATATAATAGCTTGACTTCTAGGTTTAAGATCATTCTCATTTGAGGGTGTTTGTATGAGAGTGAGTCAGAAATGATGCACATTTTAGCTCTATTAAAACTGTTGGCTGTCTTATCAACACTTTATGTACTAGGTCACTGTCTACATAATAACTACTGTGCATGTTTGAATGTGTTACGTCAGTTCATTTATGAATGCAATGCAACAAAAATTGCTGCCTACTTTTGATTTGCACAGAATGCAGATGTTTGGACATCTGTAAACAAAATGTGGATGCTCTAAGGTTCTTTAAAAAATCATTACTGGTGATGAGACATGGATTCATTACTTCAAGCCTACAGCAGTAAACAGCAGTCAATCACCAAGTAAAAGTTTAAAAGTTACTATCAGCCAGAAAAGTGATGCTGACAGTTTCTGGGTCCTAAAAGAAGCAATAAGAGGACAGAGATTCATGTCTGATGAAGAGGTGAAGACAGATGTGCACTCGCGGCTCACAGCTCAGCCAAAAACATGTTTTAATGAGGGAACACAAAAGCTTGTTTATAGATGAACAAAGTTTATTGAAAAGCAGGGAGATTATGTCTAAAAATAATGTATTTGACTTTTCTGAAAACTGATTCTACAGCCAGAGTGCGGATCATTTTTGAGTCACCCTGATTACATCTCACCAGAATAAGGCCATCATTTTGATCAGATGTTTTGTTGTGAAGGAAATTTATGCTAATGCTGCATTTGGCCATGGGGGAGATATGGTGTGTAGTACTTTATTCTTTTCATTCATTTACAAACCCCATTTTCCACAGTTCATCTAATGGCCATTTAAGGCGAATGAGTGACCGTTCAGCTGAGCCCCATTTACCTCGAAGCAATGAAATTGACCTAATGCTTGCACTGATGCTGTAACAATGAGACATGCTTCAACGAACGGGAAAGTTGCACTGTGCAGAACAGGGGAAAAATGCTCAATGCCATTAGCAGAGTACAGTGAAGGTGAGAGATACCTTCCCTCCACCACGCACTCACCCATATCTCTACAACAGTGGGTCACAGTCATTTCCATAATCATTATATTAATGCACCAGTACTGTAGCTAATCCATCTGTCTCTGTCTCTCTCTCTCACACACACACACACAGACTGAAGCAAAAACACAATACATCCCATGAGTGTGTATATGCACATACAGTATTTCCTCACTCACTGCATGATAATACTGGATATAGGTTGTGAACGTGCTGAACTATCATGTAAATAATGTTATATGCTCTTAGAATGGACAGGATTCTTTATCACTTCACCTGTACACGTACTGCGATGACACAAGTTCATCTAAAGTCTCACCAGTGCTACTCTAACATCTACTGAAGTATATCAAATGCGTAGTAATGGCTAGGTGTTTCTTGGTCTAGCTATATGTTGTTTGTAGTGTTTAGAAGCAGGAATTAATGACTTGAAATGAATGAAATGGATGCTAACTGGCAATCCTGAAAAGAAACCACTTGCCAAAAGAAATACAATACAACAGGGGTGTCAGACTCCAGTCCTGGAGGGCCAGAGTCCTGCAGTTTTGTGATCTTCCTGATCAAACACACCTGATTCAGCTCAGCATGTAATGAGCAGGTTTAATTGTAGTGTCAGAGCTGAGTAATCACCAAACTCTGCAGGACCGGAGTCCGACACCCCTGCAGTACAATAAAGGAGCCTGAACTTAATCATCTTTTGTGATGTGAATAAACTATATTAGAGCCTGTCACTGTCATTTTACCCCCTAAATCAAATGACTATGACCTGGAAGCATTTGAGTTCATATCTTTGATTATGATAAATGGCTGATTATATGTGATATAGTGTAGGCAAGTGCAGAGTTAGCATATCTGGTAACATACAGCTTTAACTGGATTAAAAACTAATGGATGTACAGTACACTGGACCAGAAGCATTAAAAAAGTCCAGAAGCCTCTGTTCTGCTACTTACTTATGAAAATGACCTGAGATGCAAGTCAACACCTACCACTGCAATGATTGCAGACACAAGCCATATTGCATTTTAAGTTAAATATGAGTTGATTAAATATGAATGTGAGCAAATTTTACAAGCAAGGGTCAAGGATGAGAAAATTCACACTGTTTTCAGAATTCTAAATAATCTCACATTAAAGCCCAGTGAGAAAACATTGCACGTTGAACTAGGACAGGATGTCAACATGAACGATGCCGGGTCAAAGCAAATTTATGTATGATTGTATAGCATCTACGTTTAAGATGACCATTCAACCCGTCATGTGGACACTCAGAGGCACACATGGTTTCTTCCATTTTCTGTGTGATCCAAATTGTATATTTGTGCTCCTTAACACACCACAGAAGTCTGCGTTTATGGTCATTTAGATGAACAAAATGCAAATAAACACCATCAACTCTTCCAAAGAGGACCTAATATAGAACCCTGATGAACCCCCTGGGAGCCTGGTCCCAACAGTGTGAAGTGGCTCACAGCAGAGTTGCTTATGGTATGAAACAATGAGCTGTTCTCTGAACTAGCAGGTGATCGTTTGCCCAAAGCATAAAACTGACAATGTTTTGCTAAGTATGTGCTAAACATTGCAGAATGTTTAAAATTATTCTTATATGTTGTATTGCTTAATGTGAAATGTTGATGTTCATTAGTTATTGAAGAGGTTTTGTCGAAAGATGTAGCAAAACATTATCTTGCTCCCGTCAGTCTACACCACAGCTGATGAAGTATGAAGTCTGTACATGACATTCATTTTCGGCAGAACCATGAAATGCTTGGATGCGCTTTCAAAAATCCTCTTCAGTAACTCTTTGACCACCTCTCTGCCTTTTGCTGTAGGATCAGTAGGTCAAATCCCAAGTGTGCAGACTGGCCTCCTTCTGTGTGCTGCAGATGTCCATCTATGAGTCCTAATGGAATTCACAATCCTCCACTTGTGAAGCCGAGAGATGCCAATTCCAGTGTCCTTTAGTTGGTCTCTGTTGATACAAAGCACACTGAAACGGACCCAACCAAAGTTCCACATGCGGATTGACTAATGGATTAGATGGATTGTCAGTCTCTGTAGTTGAGCAGGTTGTTCATAGACCTGGGAAATGATGGATGGAGGGCAGACATCTCTGATGTAGTCAACTACCCCACCGATGCAAAGTTTGACCACCATTCCCATAAGTTGATATATCAGCAGCAGGACAGGAAAAGTTGTTTCTCGTAAAGTAAGCCATAGGACAAGGCATACAGCAAATTCGTAGATGGACAAAATACCACACAGGGAACCAAAATTATTACAAAAAAGCATATAAATTTGTGCTTCTTTAGTTTAACGTTATCATAGTCTGAGAAGTTGCAGTCGTTGTCCATTTGCGCTCTGTTGTTGATTTTTATGTAATATATCATATACATATAAATGTACAGGCTCTGTTCCATTCATGTCATCAACATTGGTCACAGCTGGACACAAACATGTCAAATGTGATGTTCACTCTCATTTCATTTGGCCATCCTCAGTCTGTCAGCACTCTCAACCTTAAATTCTGCTAACTCATCATAGGAATGTCACATTTCCATGCAGTCCCAAGGGGAGAGATAAGTTGCTTTGAGGGGCTGCTTTGCCCTGTGTTTGCCCCACCTTTCTCTTCATCTGAAGAACCACCATCATCTTTGGTAGAACAGGTGACACTTTGGTGTGTCAGCAACATAGAAAGGGGTGCAGAGGTAGGATGGTGGGATGGGTAACTCATAGAATTAGATTAATGGTATACAATGTATGGTCGGATTATTAAAAGGAAAAAAAATAAAAAAGCAGGTTTGATGTCACCTTGCAGGACCTAGAAGCCATACAAATCGATACCAAACTGTTAAATTCAGCTAAATAGAGCACAGCGACAGGAATGAAGAGGTGCTTTCGAGATAAATGTATAGCCTGAAGAACAATGAAGCTAAGCGTGGAGCAGGGTGGCTGGGAAAAATGAGGTAAAATACAAATGACTAAAGAAAAAGACAGTGAGAAGACAAGAGTTGGGGTGGAGGAGAGAGGGAAGGAACGCATCTGGGCAGTGCTGGTTGCTGCCATGGGGGCGACCTGCGCAAGGGTGTTAACGAGACTGTAGCCCATCATCTGGACAGAAGCAGGAGGCACGAGGAACTGAGGAGCAGCACGCTCAGAAGAACAGGATGAAGACTTTGGGCTGATCCTGGAAGCACATCTGGAAATGCAAACAAAAAGAAGGAAACAACATTGTAAAACTGCATTATTGAAGTTCTGCTATTACAAATTGAATAACGTGACGCAGCAAAATTGGACCTGTTTTCTAAACCAACTTGCTGTCTGCCAAGAACACTTAAAGAGTCACTTTGTGTTTTACTTTCAGCTTAAGTGCTTGAAGTTAAAACTGCCCTTCTACTGAAATGAGTTGACTTTATGCCACTGTCATGTTTCATGTTTTTCCATCTCTAGACCATATATTCCAAAAGCAACAGATAAAGCTTTTGTAGATCAGATTCAGTCTTAGTATATTAAGATTCACAATCAGCTGTTGTTCAAGACAAAGGCTGATAAGCATATGATGCACAGACATGCAAATGAGATGCTGTCAATGTCAACTGCTCCTGCAATAAGGAGGAGAGGAGGCGGATGCAGGTGCGAGTGGTGGTTTTTATTCATGAAGCACAAATGGCATGAAAACGACTGGCTGTGAAAAAACGAAGAGTAAACAACAACAATGGCTCATGGCTCATGGCTATGACAACAATGAGTTTAAATCATAGCAATTAAAGACAAAACGGGGGACCAGGGCTGTGAAAACAAGGACCAGGTGAAGACGAAGGACGTGATGAGGGCGGACACATAACATAGATGTAAACAGACAGCTATGAAAAGAGGTTCACAGATACCTAGACAGCCAATAACATTAGATTACATTCAATTCAACTTTTGCAATGTGATTGCAGACAACAGAATTTGACCTCCACATTTAACCCATTCATGCAGTGAAACACACACAGTAGTAAACACAGTAGGCAGTGAACAAGTGCCCGAAGCGGTGGGCTGCCCTATCCACAGTGCCTGGGGAGCAGTTGGGTTTCAGTTATGACCTGCATAGGGATCGAACCTTCCGGTCACAAGACCAGATCACTTAACGCGAGGCCCTGACTGCCTCCCGGTCGCCATGTATATCACTCAGTATATAGTAACTAGCACACCACATTGTACTGCACTGCCTTTACATAATCTACTACCGCCCATCTGCCCCATTACTTAAATGCTGTTTGATATGTTTCATATTTTCAGATAACTTGTTAACTGATGTAGTGAAGTGGGTCACAGTATTGCCTCCCATGTGAGTGAGGTTCAATTCCCAGCTCAGGCAAGTATAATACAATATACCAGCAAGTGTCTTTGGGCAAGACCGCTAATGTTACATCACCTACAAATGCAACATGACTGAAATTGTAAGTTAAAATAATTGTATTGTAAACATCTATTTTTTAAAAAAGCATTGTCAACTCATAATAATCTAAAGAAAGAAGAAAAAAATAATTTTGTTGTCTTCAGTGAGTAAAATACATTTACAAAATACATTATAAGTTCACTTGATAAAACAGTTATGCTCAGAACAGTTGAAGGTAAAAGAGAAAAAAGGTGACAGCAACAAGATGGACTCATACAATCAGTATCTTGAAAAAACCTGAAGATCAAGACATATGTACGCCAATACATGTCAGAATCCATGTATTACAGTTATTATTATTATTATTATTATTATTATTATTACTATTATTATTACTATTATTACAAACCGGATTCCAAAAAAGTTGGGACACTAAACAAATTGTGAATAAAAACTGAATGCAATGATGTGGAGGTGCCAACATCTAATA
>BRDA01017464.1:0-11235 GCA_036984385.1 Crenuchus spilurus | reverse complement strand
AGATGAACATTTCAGACCCCTCCATGATTTCTAAGTGGGAGAACTTGCAAATTCGCAGGGTGTTCAAATACTTATTTTCCTCATTATATGTCAGTTCTGATTAAAATGATGATTATTGGCCAGTTCTAACATATGATTACCTGATATCGAGGATTAAAGCCCATGTACTGATGGCACTGTTCACAGTGATGGTAAGTGTTGTACGCTGCATACTTGGACAGTTTTATCCGTGCTGTACGTCGACGAAGGTACACGTCTTCCTGACGTCTGGAGTTTTCTTTAAAAATTCAAAAAGGGAATTTATATCTTGTCACACCACTGACATGTCCACATACAGTATGAACAACATATTTGCAATGCCCTTACTCTCTACATCTGGAGTGAAGTCAGGAGAATAGATAGCACTGATGTCCTCATATTTGGGATTGTGGATGGTCAAGTCAAATGGCATTCCTCTCATTGTGTCAGCATTGGGCCAGGACGCAATGACCTGATGATACCGCACCAAATCTGACTGAGAATCTGGAGAGAAGCAACAAGAACATTTGCCTTTTCACTGTTTTTCTGTGTGACAAGATGAAAAACTGCAGAGATAATAATTTTATATAAATCACTGACTGCAATTGATGTCCTCTTCATCATAGATGTCCACCTCCATGAGCCTGATCAGCATGCGGGAGAGAATACCTAAAAACTGCAGATACGCACCAGTCTTTCCAACCTGGAGATATTTTAAACATCTTAGTGTATCCTGCCAATGCATATTTCAAATGAATGCTTAACAGTGAAGTCAGTATTGTATGTCATTTAATACAGTTGATGTCAGGCAACATGCAAATGCCAAGTACGCCAACTATGCGCTTTGCTCGGCTAACATCTGCACATCTTTCAATATCTTTTTAACAAAAATGCACAACATTTAACAGACAACAAGGATAGTTTTGCATTAATACATTTGAGCCAAAAGGTTTTTAATATGTGCTTTTAACAACAGTTCCTAAAAAACAGTCATTATTTAAAATACCAAACAATCTTCATATCAAAAGGTTTTTGGATGAATGTGAAGGTAATTATTGCAAAAATACCCCAATTAGGAAAGATTCAAGATGTCCCCAATTGTTATTACAATATAATATTTTGTCAGATAACAGTGTTTACCTGTGGTGGCCCACTGAGGAGCAGTCTGCGTGGGTGGAAGTTGTCGGTGCGCCCCTCAGCCCGGTTACTACTGTCCATGTGATGAGGCCTGGGTACCGTCCACTGTCTGTAGTACAGAGACTGCTCAGTACAGGTCATCATCTTGCTGAGGAGAGGTCTAAAGGAGCTGGCCCACTCCACAGAGACATGGGGGAGGAAGGACGTAGACTTGGGCAAACCACTGGCATCCACAGTGGTGATTAGATCATAGAGAGCTTTAGGAAGAAGAACCACAGGGGGCCGATTGAGGTTTCGAGCCCAGGAGCAGCAATGGTGAAGAGGAGAAGCCTGTGTGGATGAGGATCCTGGTGAGGTGGACTTGGAGGGTCTCTCACCATGAATATCTCTACTCAGGGTGGCATGCTGAGGGGGCAGCTTATCCAGTTTGTGAGGGGAGAAATCAGTCTGGGAATGATCTAAGCCATGCAGTGTGCTATTGACTGCAGGCCACCAGGGGGAGGCAGAGAGAACAAGTTAGGAAAGCAGCACTGAAATACAGAAAAGCAATACAAACACACACATTTTGGGTAATACAGAAGTACTTGGAGGATTCACTTTAACATGGTTTGTGTTGTGTTTCAGGGATATGTGGTCCCACTGACCATCCACTACTAGTTCTTCCTCCTCGTTGTCTGTGCTGCTGAGCTTGTCAGGGTCACTTTCCGAAAGGTCACTAGAGGAACGGGTCCCTCGCTGGCTCTGTGGTTCTGCTGACACCAAATACGCTGCCAGGCCCAGCTCTTGTTCCAGGGCTGTTCGCTGCAGAGCACAGCAGCTCATCACTCGGTGATCACAGTATTTCAGAGACCTGGCAGAGACATTTAACATTTAACTTCTCAATGATACAGTCATACATCTAAAAAGTAGATTATTGTTAAATATCCTTTTTGTTTGTGGGCAAGTTCTGCTGGAAAAGAAAACGGCATGTCCATAAAGCTCGTCAGCAGATGGAAGCATGAAGTGCTCTAAAATCTAGAGGACTGTGATGACTCTGGACCAACAGCAGCAGATGACATGACACCTCAAACCATCACAGACTGCAGACACTTCACACTGGATTCTTCCTCCAAATGAAATGCACAATCTACTTTCATCTCAAAAGAGGATTTTGGACCACTAAACAACAGCTGAGTTGTTTTTCTCTTCAGCCCAAAAAATACACTTCTGATGTAGTCTCTGGTTCAGGAGTGTTGATACAGTGGTACCTTGGGATATGAGCAGACCAACATGCACATTTTTTAAGATATGAGCTGCGACTCGGTCCGTATTTTTGTTCGAGATCCGAGTGAAATGCCAAGATACGAGTGGCTGCTGCTAGTTGGCGCGTTGGCACAAAGGTCCAGTTTGGACAGCACAACACCTGCATCTCTACTATGGCGTTATATTCTCACGTGTTACCCTCAGAATCAAGTCCAATCTCGTGCGCTGTACTCCTTCTTGCATCCTTTTTGGAAGAAAAATCGATAGTAAAAATGTTTTAAACTATTAAATCTAGATCATTTTAATAACATACATACAGTAATTATGTTAAATACTGTTAATATTATTTCATGCAGACCCGTGATCCGCGTATGCACGCGCCAGCCCTGAACATAAATAATGGAGACTTGCTGCTGCTTCTGAGAGAAAACTGTTTTGTACTGAACTTCAAAGAATGAACCATGCCATCCCATTCTTCAGCCAGTTGCTGAATTTCTTGGCAGCAGTCGGATGCTGAAGTGAAATGGGAGAAGAGAGATTTTACTGTACAGCGTGCACTACACATCTGTAATACACAGTACTGTGCACATCGAATTCCCCGCAAATTTAAAATGTTACAGCGAGAATTCCCCAAAAATTATTTGACACTAATATTTATTGAAACCTGAAATTGAAATATTTTGTTATGCATTGGCAAAGTGTATATGTGTTTCTTAATTCAAAACGTCTTTTTGGCCATAATTTAGGATGGTTTGGGGATGTTTCACAGGGCTGGATTAAATCTATTTCAGTTATTTTAAATGGGAGAAATTTGTTTGATATACGAGTTGACTGACTTACCAGCTCTGTTACAGAACAAATTAAACTCGTATCTCAAGGTACCACTGTATTAGTAATAGTGATAGATACACAGTATTTATATGCTCTGAATATTAATTTACTCACAATTACAAAACAAAAAATGTCACTTTATGCATAAATATGAGCCAGTTTACCTTTTTGAAATGAAAAAAACAAACTCTCTCATTTTAATATTTGGAGATGCACTAGTATAGTAAACAAAGATATTCATACATAAATGCTGCTTCTTTACAAAATGGACTAATAAGTGTTTTCTGCTTAACCTACTGCATTATAAACCAGTTCTACCAGCAAGTGTTTGAAGACCAATAATAGTATATACACAGCATAAAACATACATAATCACTGGCTGTCACAAGTGTACAATTTTTCTTGGCTTTACTTTTCAATCAAGTGAAAAAGCACCTGCTGATGTTATATTTCAGCATCTGTTTCAATCACACCTTCTTCCTGGTTATGAAGAGTAGGTTGATAGAGTGTTGCTGGTTTTCAAAAGGCCATGTGATATTTTTGTTTGAAAGCTATTTTTAAAAGTATAAACTGAAAATCTTTTGACAGTTCAGAGATAAATGTCTACCGTAGCACTGTCACAAATATCACACACATTTACATGTCCACCACTTACAATTTACTTTTTCAGCAGTCATGAATTCTCACTCACTATTAGAGAACCTTTTATAGAGTTCTAGTTATAAATACTGTCTACAGATTGATAAAAATAACTGCCAGTGGCAGTCAATCATTAGATTAGACTAGCTGAGTTTATTTGTGAACTATTACCCATTTCTTAGTCATCTCCTTTCCTAATATTATTTTGTGTGATTTCTTTTTGCCATCTGGTGTTGGCCAGAAGAGGATGGGTTCCTGCTCTTTAGTCTTGGTCCCTCTCAAACTTTCGTCCTCTCGCTCTTAGTTTTTTCTTTGCCACTGCTGACCCTGGTTTCTTCATTTTGCTAAAAAAACAAAGTCCCCGGGCTTGTAATATTTTCCAGAAAAAGAAGCTAGAGAGTCTGGCTGTGCTTTATATAGTTATACAAGAGTATGTGATAAGATTGATCTAGTAAATGCTGGCTCATGCCTGCACCACAGGGACAAGACAACAAATTGCTTGCCAAGATTCATTTCTGTTTGGACAGGAAATAGCATTGCCTCAGCTAATTATGTTCTGTTTTTTTCATGGAGGTCTTTTTGACCTCTTTTCAGTTACCACTAATGACACTGAATGTACTTGTTGCCTCAAGAAACTATCAAACTCAATTTCACTAGACTCGTTGAGCTCATTTTAAGATCAGATCTGTCTTAGAAAAGGGATTTTTTTGTCCTCTTTTAAAAGCTGAACCCTGCAGTTCTTTCAAAAATTGAACTTCTAATCATACACAGTCTACAAGGTGAAAGAAAACCTATGGAGATTTACTTTGTGCTCAGCAAAATCCCACTGCACTAACCACTGTGTATTGAGCAGTCAGGATGCTCATCATGATCCAATCATTAACATATTCACCAGAATATTCAAAAGTGGTATTCCCTGTTGGGGCTCAAAATGGGTTAAATGAATTACCTTGGCAGGGACTCCCCCAGTGGATCCATGCCAGTGAAGATTAGGATGCAAGGCAAAGCCTCCAGCTCCAGGTATGTGTGAGGAATCCATTCTGGGTCTTGGATTTTTAACCACATCTACACACACATGAACAGCCAATGAGAAACAGCGTATGGCAAGTGACCCACCACATGTAGGTGGTAGTTGCAGATGATTCATCCAGGTGCAACCCAAATTATCACTATTATTGCAAAGGCGGTATTATTGCCATTGCAAATTAGATTTGTTAACAAAATTCACAAACTTTCAACTTTCTGAATGACTCTCATATTTGTAGCATGCACTCAAATGTCTGATGACCCCTGTGAAGAGCTAGCAATGCAGTGTGTGGTTTGGGTACTCATGTGATGGGCTCAATAAGTAACCACAGATGTTAAGGCTAGCTGGTTGCTGATCGGATCATAAACGGCCACAGCAACCTTAGGGTGTAGCTGTAGGATTGAAACAATAGGATTGTGTGGCTGCTGGTAGAAAGAGAGAGGGGTGGGCCCTATGTGAAGCTCTAATGGTTTGGCATAAGATATTTTACATCTTATCTTGTGTATGATTCTAATAATAATTGGTAATAAATACTTTACATTATAGAAAGGTTGTAGGTTCAGGGGTGCACTGACGTAGGGATTTATAGTGAACTGAGATGCTGGGGCTGTCACGCGATCACTCAGGCTTGTTGACGGTCAGCAGAGGGATGCCAGTGTCTTGGGGAGCTCCCATATGCCTGTTCACCTTCTGGCTCTCTCCTTTTAGGTAGGCTGTCTTAGATAGTTCTGCCAGAGTCAATAGCCACACTCTGATATGTCTCATAATCCCCCTGCTCTATAAATCCAAACAGAACTAATTCCATTTTTGTCTTTTCCGAGTGAGAGATTGCCCATCAGTCCGGTCCAAGGCTGATGGAAGACTGATTACTATTCTCTGTATGATGCTTCCCTGGATCAGCTGCCCACCAACAACCAACTACTGTGGCCTGCTCCCAATACCCTACTCTACTGCCCACATTGGAGTTCATATGGACTTTCTGGCCGTTATCATTGCACCCACTATCATCATCATTCCTGTCCCACTACTGTCATCATATCAGTTCACCTGAACATTACAACAACATCACATGATTATGATTTATCACAAACTTAGAATTAGCAGACCAGAGGAGGATGGGTCCCCCATGTGAGTCTGGTTCCTCCCAAGGTTTCTTCCTCCAGCTCTGAGGGAGTTTTTCCTTGCCACTGTTGCCGTTGGCTTGCTCACCGGGGATTAGGGATTAATGATTTGGTGTTTGTTATTACTGACCCTGTAAAGCTGCTTTGTGACATCAGTTGTAAAAAGCGCTTTATAAATAAAATTGATTTGATTTGAAATGTCAGAGTCAATAAACCACCAGCCAGGCCTGTTATTTGATGTGTTTTATCTGATCCAATGAAGCCTTTGGTTACTTGCATCAGGTGTGCTTGAGACAACAATTATTTTTATAAATGTGTGCTCTAGTGTTGGTGAGCCTGCAGTAGTCATTAAAAGTGGCATTTTGTGTTGAGTTTGCAGAAATCCCTTCTTATATTAGCTGTGTTGAGCTGCTTAATTGCTCTTGTTTAATTGGTTTATTGAAAAATGGTTGTACATTTGCAAATAAAACCTTATTTGAAATTGGGGTTAAATCGTTAAATAATTTTGGCTACAGGTGTAAATCAGGATTAGAAATGAAAGCTGAAGTGAAAGTTCTGTAATAAAAACATATTGCTCGGCGCTCATCACTGTTTACCTAAGCCGGCACTACGTCACTCATTCAGTTGGCCTTCTGGCCAATCACGAGCTACTACTCAACTTTAAAAGGAAGCAATTCATATCCTCTCTATTGATCACAGGCGCTTCCTCCCCACTACTACCAGGTTGGGCTTGGTCCTATTGCACAAGTGGGGTGGCTCTGCTTCTACTGTTCATCTGTCTGGCAGTGTCTGCTCAAGACTGAATGCTGCAGACCTGGGCTAGCCTATCTAAAGACCCTAATAACCTATCTGCTTAATAACCTGCCCTCTTCTGAGTTTTTATGGCAGAACTGGTTTTATCAGCTAATCTGATCTACTATTAATGACAATTTAATTCTCGTGAAATCAAGTGTGTAAACTTAAGAGTTTTTCTGTTCTAAGTGTCAGAATTGTCAGGTGAAATATTCTGTATGTTAAAAGTACAGCAGATATACATGGTCATATCAAAATATTAATTCCCAGGTTTGGAATTAACTCATGACATCACAGGTGCCATGTGACAGAGTTTGCTGCACATATAAATAAGGGAGCACAAAAGTCAGTTGTAGCAGAGTGCCAAATGATCATCATGGGCAAAGGATGTGATTGGAGTGATGCACAAAAGGGCATAATATTAGGATCCCTGGTAAAGGGGTTGTAACATCTTGGAAAACACTACATTTCTGAGCTGCTATAGTGACGGTGTCCTGAGAATGGACTTCTCTTACATTGAGTGTGTTCCAACAGCATAGCAGTGGTGCCCACGAGGCACTGATGCCAGAGAGGAACAACTCTATCAAGCGGTAGAGAGCAAATCAATGAGCCACAGTGGAGCAGTTAACCTCTATAATTAATATGGGAGGAATGAGGAAAGTGTCAGGGATCACCATTCCAAGCCAAGGGTGGTCATTCTATTAGGTAGGTGGTCATAATATTCTAATATGACTGAGTAGATTAAGATGAAAAACACTGAAATACAATTTAAAAACAAGTGTAGTAACAAGTAAACACATACCCTCAGCTGATCCAGGAAGTGCTTGCTCACTACGATTCCAGACATGGGGTCACCCAGTACAACCTCGAAGCGGTTGCTAAGTCCCAGACGGTCACGGATATGGCGGAGCTTGTGGTGGGCCAGTGCTGCCAGAGCAGGGAAGGGAATTCGGAGCAGCAGCATGTGTCCGTGGTGGCTTGGACAGCGGTATGCAGAGTCCAGTAAGCACTGCACCATTTCCAAAGTCTCCACAGAGGTGTGCTTCTGCAGTTGAGCCTGTCCTCCAGCGGTGGCCATTAGAGCCACAGAGTAATGCTGGAGTAGCACCTGGGTGCGGATGACTACACTGTGCAGTTTTGGGAACCTAAGAGAGCAAAGGTATAGATTCACTGATAAAGTACATGATGAACAATAAAAAGCTTTAGGCTACTCTACATATCAGAACAGTATCAGAAACAGCTGCTGTAAAATCATTTTAACCATTAAACACAGAGGATGATGTACCTCTCCTCCAAGGTGGTGACCATGCTCTCAAATGAGCTGTCAAAGCGCAGCAGAGGCAGACTGTTCCCTGAGCGTGTGGACTCCAGCAGCTCAGATACACCAAAGTACTTTGTTTTTTCATTGTACAGATCCACGTCCTTCACACAAACACAAAGGACAGAGATTTAAGCCAACTTTCCAAAAGTTTCTGAACTCATTTGTAAAATAATGAACCCAGTTTCATACACTTACATTGTTAAATGCTGATGGCCAGTGGATCTCATTGTAAGGGCTGATGCGTGTGTACTGAGTCTGCAGGGCGAAGGGGAACGAGGTTACATGGAGAGTCAGGATGTTGGTCGCTTCTTGAATCTGCCTGCAGTTCAGCAGGCTGTCCACACATCCAGAGCTGGGCTCACTTCCCATTTTTCCATACTGGGCACTGCAACATCCCGATAGAAACACACTTCTAACAACAGCTGAACAAGTAGGCAGACGAATGCTGGACAGCAGCAGAAGTGTTACCTGTTAATGTCCCAGTGAGCGTGATCGTGCACCAGTATGAAGAGGGTGTAGGGGTTCATCTTGGATTTATGAATAAGGCCATTGATCTTTGCTATTGCAGCCTGGTCCAGCTTAACTATGTACTGCTCAGCATCCTTCAGGGACAGACAGTCCTGGTCCAGTCCCAATTCCTGCAGGACCCCTGTAAGTGTGGAGTTCAATTCAGTTCAGTTTTACTGCCATACCAACCACCAGGGTGTCTAGCAACTTGCTTTAGTTTTAAGGCAACATGATAACCACAGCAGACTATTATAATCCACACAATGCAGGACATAATTAAGAATGTACCTCCCAATATTACCAATTAAGAACTTTTATCATTTTAACTAATATACTGGTGACTTGGGGCAGTCCTGGCCTGGTGGTTAGGGAAGGTCAACATTTCTATCCTCTGGCAGGACATGACTGAAGTGCCCTTGAGAAGAGCACTTAACAAAGAAATGATCCCCGGGCACCCACAGCTTCGGGCACGTGTGTTCACTGCCCCAGTATACTGCCATAATTTACAAATAAATTCTTTAAAAATCTTAAAATGTGATTTTTCCTGGATTTATTTTCTCATTTTGTCTCTCATAGTTGAAGTGTACCTATGATGAAAATTACAGACCTCTCTCATCTTTCTTTTTCTTTTTTTATACGTTTTTGCCGTTTTATACGTTTTATACGTTCAATTACTCCAACCCATTAGTGACTCTCCCCATCACCTTGCACTGTCCCTGACTCTAGGAGGGTGGAGACATGCACACGCCTCCTCTGTTGCTTGTGATTCAGCCACTGCCTCTTTTCGAACTACCGCTGATACACTGTCACTGAGGAACCAACGCGCTCAGAGGAACGTGCAGGGTCTCTGATAGTTTCTATCAGTAGACGGGCAAGCCAGCGGACATTACAATGTGTGAGTGATAGAGAGACAGAGCACCATCTACCCATCCAGAGAGAGCACTGCCAATTTTTGCTCTCTTGGGCCCCGGCTGTTGATGGCAAACAGCATGACCGGGATTCAAACTTGTGATCCTCTCTTCATAGTGTCAGCATCTTAGCCTGCTGAGCCACCATCTCTCTCATCTTTCTAAGTAGGAGAACTTGCACAATCAGTGTCTGACTAAATACTTTTTTGCCCCACTGAATGTTCACTGGTATGTGTGTGTGTGTGTTTCACTGCACAGATGGGTTAAATATGGATGTCATCGTGCAACCACATTGGTCAATGAATGTATGACTGTTCCCTTTCACTTTTATATTAAAATAAACAAAGGTACAGAAATGGTAAACAACAAAAATGTGCCCTACGTACAGTACCAATTCCACCCAAAAGATGAAGTTACACAAGGCATCATAATAAACTGGCAGCTCAGTGTATCTTTTAAGTGAAGATATATTTGCCATTATTTTTTTGACAGTTTCTTGTACAGGGATTAAGCCTAGTCCTGCACTGTATGGCATTTTAAATGGAGATTTAGACCTAGAGCTAAGCATAATCTCTGTCCAGGAAAGCAGCCTTGTACTGTATGTGTCTGTTACAATACATTCAAAAGTAGCTCACCTTCTATAACAAAGTTAACTAAGATTAACTAAGAGACGTCTTATGTTCTACCTGAGTTCCACAGGTGCAGGACCACTTGCTGGAAGGCCACTTCCGAGGGAGGCACACAGATGAGGAACTCAACCTTGTCAAAAGAGCCTAGGTCCAGATTGTGTGTACTGGAGTCTGCGATAGCACACACATGAGACAGCAGCTTCCGGGCCACAGCGAGCTGAATGGGCCGAATTTCACGCCACTCCACTCGGTACTCTGTCAGGGTACATCAGGTATTGAATATTATGGAACTCCATCTCCCTCATCAATGGTATTCTGAGTAATGTACGTACAGTTTTGACTTTTCTAGTAGACGCTCTATTCACTACAGTATATTCATCATATGACATCTCACCTGTACATGTGAGTTCTCCTGAGAGTTCCTGTCCACCACCCTGAGCAGAGGGAACGGCATTCTCTGGACTCAGTTTCTCCAGCAATGTCTCCACATCTCCGTCTAAGAGTGTTACAAAGTAACCAGTCAAAATGCTGAACTAAAGCAGACACGGACATCTCAAGTGCATCTAAAGTTGTCATGTTCTGCTGACGTCAGCTCAGTTTTTACATTTCTCTTGATTCAGGTTGTAATCTTTTAACCAGAAACTGGCTCTCACTCAGCATTAAATGGAAAGTTTTCCTAAAAGTTTTCTTACCTGGACCTAGAGAGCTAAAGAAGGCCTCTAGTTCTGCAGTTGTCCCAGAAGAAAGCTCCTGACTGATCTCTCTCACACAGTCACTGGGGGAAAGCATGCTTTCTGCTAGTGCTCGAGACTGGTGCCTTCCTGTGAAAATAATAATGAATACTTTAGATCTTTAATTTCTCTAGAAATCACACACACTTTTTCCCACTTTCAGTTGTTCACAAATCCACTATATTTAAACTCAAATATCTGACTATTCAAATATTCACTGGTTAGGTATTCAGTTGGCTTTTCTACATACACCTTGTGGTGCCTTCCTCAGCTACCTTAGTAGGTAGCTGTTGCCTTTGGCCAAGAGCAGATGTCTTCAGGTGGTGTCCAAC
>BRDA01017462.1:0-26547 GCA_036984385.1 Crenuchus spilurus | reverse complement strand
CTGGAAAAACAGCTTTACTGAGTATAAAAAAGCTCTCAATAGAGCACGTTCAGAATACCTGGCATCCCTGATTGAAACCAATAAAAACAATCCTATAGTACTTTTCAGTGTGATTTCTAAGCGTACAAAAAATCACGCAGACACTGAAACTCTGATTCCAGATAATCTTACTAGTGACACCTTTATGGACCTTTTTCATAATAAAATAGAAAACATTAGACAAAAACCTACATCTGTAGCCTTAAACCCAAGCTGTCTGCCATCAGACTTAGATGAAATAGAACAAAACACAGCTTTGGAATACAGGCTGGAAGTTTTTAATCCAATAACACAACTAGATCTGGAGAAAATTATTGCTTCATCTAACTGTACAACTTGCAGACTTGATGCTATTCCTTCAAAATTACTTAAAGGAACACTTTCAGTTACAATTAAACCTATTTTAACAATAATAAACTCATCCCTTAACTTAGGACACGTACCCAAAACTTTTAAACTAGCAGTTATTAAACCTTTGATTAAGAAATCAAATCTAGACCCTAATATATTGTCCAATTATAGACCTATCTCTAACTTACCATTCGTGTCTAAAATTTTGGAAAAAATTGTGGCTCAACAACTTAGCTCATATTTGCATAAGAAACAAATTTATGACTTTATTTATTATGAATTTATTTAGACCCCATCATAGCACAGAGACAGCTCTTATTAAGATAACAAATGATCTTCTTCTTGCCTCTGATCAAGGCTGCGTATCCTTATTAGTTTTACTTGATCTAAGTGCAGCTTTTGATACAATAGACCACAATATTCTCCTAAAAAGACTAGAGAACATGGTTGGAATCACAGAAACAGCCCTAATGTGGTTTAAATCTTATCTAACAGAACGTTACCAGTTTGTAAATGTTAATGATGTACCGTCCAACAGTACAAAAGTGAGATATGGAATTCCACAAGGATCTATCTTAGGACCTCTATTATTCATACTTTATATGCTTCCATTAGGCCACGTTATAAGTAAACATAATATCAATTTCCACTGTTATGCAGATGATACACAACTTTATATATCAGCTAAACCTGACGACAGGATTAGATTAAAGAAAATGGAGGACTGTGTAAAAGACGTGAAATGCTGGATGTCATATAACTTCCTTTTCTTAAATAGTGACAAAACAGAGGTCCTTCTTCTAGGCCTAAAGACCATGAAAAATAAATTATCAGGCTTAAGTTTAAATCTGGATAACTTCACTGTTACACCTGACTCAGTAGCAAAAAATCTTGGTGTCATAATTAACTCAGATTTATCATTTGACCAACACATAACTAAAACTACCAGAACAGCTTTTCTACATCTCCATAATATTTCTAAGTTAAGAAATGCCTTATCCCTACAGGATGCAGAAAAATTGATACATGCGTTCATTACTTCTAGGTTAGATTATTGTAATGCACTATTATCAGGATGCTCAAGCAGGAACTTAAATAAACTTCAAAATGCAGTTCAAAATGCAGCAGCCAGGGTTCTTACTAAAACCAGAAAATTTGACCATATTAGCCCAGTTTTATCAGCACTACACTGGCTTCCAGTTAAATACCGAATCAAATATAAAATTCTTTAATTGATGTATAAAGCCCTACATGGTCTTGCCCCTGAGTATTTACAAGACCTTATTTCCTATTATGAACCATCTCGTTTACTTAGATCACAGGATGCTGGCTTCTTGATAGTTCCCAGAATTCAGAAATCATCAGCAGGGGGAAGAGCCTTCTCTTATATGGCCCCTCATCTTTGGAATAACCTTCCAGACAATGTTCGGGACTCAGTCACGGTCTCAACCTTTAAGACTAGGCTGAAAACATATCTGTTTAATCTGGCTTTTGGTAATTAAAACTTTACATTATAGAAAGATTGTAGGTCCAGGGGTGCACTGACATAGTGATTTATAGTGAATGAGATGCTGGGGCTGTCATACCGCTGCTCACACGATCACTCAGGTTTGTTGACGGTGAGTAGAGGGATGCCAGTGTCTTGGGGAGCTCCCATGCCTGTTTACCTTCTGGCTCTCTCCTTTTAGGTAGGCTGTTCTAGATAGTTCCGCCATAGTCAATAGCCACACTCTGATATGTCTCATAATTCCTGTGCTCTATAAATCCAAACAGAACTAATTCCATTTTTGTCTTTTTCCGAGTGAGCGATTGCCCACCGGTCCGGTCCAAGGCTGATGGAAGACTGATTACTATTCTCTGCATGATGATTCCCTGGATCAGCTGCCCACCAACAACCAACTACTGTGACCTGCTCCAGATGCCCTTCTCTACTGCCCACATTGGAGTTCATATGGACTTTCTGGCCGTTATCATTGCTACCACTATCATCATCATCATCATTATTGTCCCACTACTGTCACCATATCAGTTCACCTGAACATTACAACAAGATCATATGATTATGATTTATCACAAACTTATATTTAGTAGACCAGAGGAGGTCTGGTTCCTCCCAAGGTTTTTTCCTCCAGCTCTGAGGGAGTTTTTCCTTGCCACTGTCGCCGTTGGCTTGCTCACCGGGGATTAGGGATTAATGATTTGGTGTTTGTTATTACTGACCCTGTAAAACTGCTTTGTGACATCAGTTGTAGAAAGCGCTTTATAAATAAATTTGATTTGATTTGAATAATGTTTACTGTGTAAAGGCAAAAAATCAAAAGAAAAACTACAACAGAAAACAAATAACAGAAGGAAGTAGTGATGGGTTGTACTGTGCCGAGGCTTCAGAGTGTGTTGAAATATCCAGGAAGACTTTTAAGAAGTGTGTACTGAGGTGCTGTTAAGAGTGAGTGACATCACTGATGACATCTAAAGCCTCGCTGGTGCAGGAAGTGGTTTGAGTTTTGGCCTAATTTATGAACTTATAAGAAGCGCAATGGATCCCCACAAAACGTGCATGTTAGTGTTTGTGTTGAATATTGTTTCCTAATAAAAATGAATAAAGTCATCATCACCCCAGTATTATAAACACCATCACTGTCCATCACTGAGACAGTTTTAACATAAACATCTCATATCGTGTTGGATTTATTTAAACATTCACACTATTAAGAGACAAGAATAGACCTTTATTACCATTACATACACATCAACCACAGACTAGATTAATGAATAAACCACACAAAATCAAATGAAGGGGTTTTTATTGCTGGTCTTGGCAGTGATTATTGATGACACTGCTGAGGCATCACAAGCAGCTGAATTGACAATAAAGGTTTTGACCAGCAGGGGGGTTTGTGTGCACACCTTTTTAAAAGTAATTGAATGCAAAGCTTCAAGGTTTCATGAGGCTTCATCCGTGACTAGAAGAAAGCTATAATACATATAAACGATACCCTCTCGTCCTTATACATGAGTAAAGGTCACAGCTGTAAGGCTGAAAATCTCTCAAACTCTCGATTTCTCACTCAAGTACCATCAATGAAACTCAACATTTCCTACTCAAATATAATCCGAGACATTTTCTACACTTACACTGCTATTCTAATGCTATATGCTTCTACAGTTTACAGTAAACACTGTCCCTTACACACATGTACACTCAATGATGCTTAAGCCTTTAACATCCTCACCAAGACAAAAAGCTATGGATTTTAGATTTTTGGTGTTAAGGGACAATAATGTATACAATCAGTGTTATTTTCCTCTTCCAAATGCTTAAGATTTATCATTTTATGATAAAATCACAACACAAACTACAAGTTCTCTGTCTATATGCTATGAAGCATTGCTAGTCTGTATTCAGACAACAACAATGTTGCATTTCTAGTGACCTCTAGTGGATGTTACAACCAAACATACCTCTACCAACTGGTAGAGATGGCAGTATGGAGTATGAGTTAGTTTAATACCTATAAAAAAGACATAGTGACTCAAATGGGCTCTACCACACAGTCCAGAATGTTAACGGGTTATGGTCATATTTTAAACCTTTTTTATACCTTAAATGCTAGACGTG
Organism: Crenuchus spilurus; assembly: GCA_036984385.1. Lineage (NCBI taxonomy): Eukaryota > Metazoa > Chordata > Actinopteri > Characiformes > Crenuchidae > Crenuchus > Crenuchus spilurus. The sequence goes on along the minus strand of BRDA01017462.1, from coordinate 22,538 downwards.
AGAGTGAGGAATATACATTTAGAAACATCAAAAGAGTTGAAGAGGTTGTCTAAATTTATACTCAATAATACTCTTCTGATTGGCTGGCAATAAGCCTATTGACTCTGTACATTAGATTCAGCAAAAATATTAAAAAACATAATTAACCCCGTAAACCATAACAATCACAGTAAACTGCTGGCACATCAGAGGCTACCAGAGCCAACCAGCGGCTACCAGAGATGAACAGGCAAATATAGAGACTGTATGACATTCCATAGTCTCAGTGTCCATGTGGTCCTGTTAAAGTGATTATGTTCACTCACCAGACACTGATTACTGTGTATTCTGCAGGTCTGTCAGAGCTAATCATGCCTGCAAATATTGATTTGATATAAAGTCTTTGTTACAGTTTGTAGTTTAATTTTAAAGCTCAGATGTCTTTGTTATGAGATGTGTGTAGAAAACACTAGATGAGTCACTATGTCCTGGGAGAATTATGAATTTCCTCTGAAAAGCACTGTTTAAAAACATTCTGCCTTCAAGTGGTATGAGCTACCGTGCTTGAGGAATCAGAAGCTCCGTTCACATTATAAACCTCATTACTCAATTCAGATTGTTTGCTCAGATTGGATTTGCCTATCTTGAAGTGATCTGTATCTGTAATGTGAACCAATCTGTCTCTGAAATTACAGACATGTGCACACTGATACTTTAATACACGTCGCCTCTATCACCAACAACAAAAAACACCATGCTTGTACTGGGTTGCCAGGTTTGCACAAATGGAATTGCCAGTAAAACTTCAGAGGTGAAGGGTTGCAGGTTTTTTTCCAAAATAGAAAAAAAACAAAGTAAGATTAGAAGAAGATTTACTTTTTAAAGATTCTTTAAATGTTTTATTAGACACTTTAGATTCTGGGCTAGTTTCAGTTTCAGCAGTGCGTCTTTCTGTAAAATACTGTGTAGTAGGATTTGTTTGGGATCTGGCAACCCCGTATTAGTGAGACTGTATTAAAACAGATAAACAGTGTTATTAGCTGATGATGGTGTTTAGCTCAGGAGGACAGTAAACAGCTGGTGGACTGTACATGATCAGGTGGAGAAGGTGAATAAAAGCCAGTTAGCAGCTCTGTGTGTAAACAGAAGTGAAGTCAGAACTGGTTTAACACTAAAGACGTGTACACACACAAAGACATCATATTCATGTCACATGCTCACTAATTAAATACGTATCTGATTTAGGACCACATATGAAAGTGACTCAAATCTGATGTGTCCACACAGCCCTGAAAAGATCAGATCTGTTCACATTAAGGCAAAAAAAAACAGATTTGAGTCAGTTCAGCTTGGTAACATGAACATACAAGAATGTAAATCTGTTTAGAGCAGATTTAATTTAGGCCTCTCTGCTAAAAGATAACAACAAACAAGCAAACCCTAATAAGTGAGCCAGAACACTGCTGGCACCAGTAATCAGACACTATGTTCAGGATTAATAAGGTGATCTGTTTGGTGAAATAGATCTTGGAGGAATGCAGAGTCTATGAACTCTCAGCTGTGTGTCCGGGCTGCTCAAACCTTACAATAAACAGGCCAATCATATACGCAGTTAAATCAGGACCCGCTCCGTTAGCCTTCCAGAACCACTCAGAGTGTGATCACTGCTAGCAGAGCACAGAAGGACTATTTCACAATCAGTGGCCTTAAGTGCACTTAATCACATCATAGACTAATTTCACAAATGACAAATCAAATTCACACGTCGTGTCTGGAAGCTGCTGTAAATAACACACAGTCTAACTTTCACACTTTGCTACAATCCTCATATTTGTTGTTTAGTCTCGGTGGAGCTGAGAGGTGTTAAACCACTCCAAAGGTGTGAAAGTCACTAGATCACACACACACAAACACACTGCTCACAACATCCTGGAGTTCCGGTTTCAGAAGTGACAACAACACACTTCTCACTGCCTTTTCCTATTAGCAGGAGGTTTAGGTGATCGATCCGCTGTCTCACAGCCAGACAGAGGAAATCCCACAGTACCACACCTTTTGCCTTCACACCAGGTGAGCTATTACTCCAGTGTCTCAAACGCTGCTTTGGGAATCAGCGCTCAATCTCTCACAGTCAGACCTGGAACATTATGCTTGCTGAGGAAAAATGGGAGAGAAGGTCATTCTACAGTAACTGCCCCACAAGACTGACTGCGTACATTATAATAAGACAGCAGAGGACATGTATACAGTGACTTTATTTTGGGATGTGGTTAGGCATGACAGAAAGCTTATAAACAGGGCCTTTCAAGTACCACTAACACTGTTCAGCACTGTGTGTATTACATTATAATGTTCTCAGTGCAAAGCCTCACTGAAAACTGGGCAGCGGTGATCTGGTGGTGAGGGATCAGGTTTTGTGACCGAAAGGTCGCCGGTTTGATCACCGGGCAGGTCATGACTGAAGTGCCCTTGAGCAAGGCACCTAACCCCCAACTGCTCCCCGGGCGCCATGGAGAGGGCTGCCCACCACTTCGGGCACATGTTCTCATGTGTTTAATTCCTGTTGTGTGCAAACACATTAGCAATCAAAATCTAAAAACAACAGCCATGTAAACTACTACACACAACTCTAAAGCTGAGCACTGTGTGTGGAGAGGCATACACAGAGGTAAACTGTGCACAAATATTTTGGACACACCTGTTGTGTTGACATGTAAGCTTTGATTACAACATTTTGCTGACGAGCAGAACTGACGCATAGCCCAAGGCGGTCTTCTGAAGAACATGCTGAAACCTGTTTTAGTGGTTCTGCACTCATCACTTACTGAGAAACAGTCTTACAGTAAATGAAAGTTCAGGTGATTCTCTGCGAAATGACGTCAACTGGAACTGAAAGTGTCAGAGTTGTGCAATGTTATGACCTTAAAATGCAAAATTATTACACTGCATGTCTAAAGGTGGACCTTAAACATCATCTTTACTTTAAAGGCTTTGATCTTTAGTAAACTGAAAAAGAAGACAATTACAGTTCACTTTATACACTCACTGGCCATTTCATTAGGTACACACACCTTATATCTTGTACTCAACATTATTTACCGTTTACATAAATGATATTGTTCGGTCTGTTCTGGACTCTGTTCATCTTTATGATGATGGTACAGGTCTGTATGATGTTGGCTCCTCTCCAGAAGTTGTAATTAATTCACTTCCAAACAGTTTCAGTTCAGCAGAGTTTCTTCACCTTAAATTTCCTGATAAATACCACCAAGACTAAGGTTATGTGGTTGGTGAGAAGGGTTCTGTACCTCAGATCAGACTATTCTCACTCCTGATGGCATTAAAATAAATCAGGTTACAGAATATAAACATTTATGTGTTTGGTTTGAGGATACTTTGTCTTTCTCAGTTCACATCAATAAGCTACAGTTTAAGATTAAGTCTAAAACTGGGTTTTTATACAGAATGCGTGCCTCCTTAAGTCACTCAGATAAATTAATCTTTGTTCAGATGACAAACATCTGCCTATGCTAGATCACATCCATTCATACATCCATCCATTATCACATCCGCTTAATCCTTATCAAGGTCGCGGTTAGTCCCCTACCTCCTCACTGGGCGCAGGGCAGGGAATTACACTATACCAGCCCAGGACAGGGCGCCAATCCATTGCTGGGTGCACACACGCATACGCAAATACATACACATACGCACACACACATATCTACGGACAATTTAAAGTACCCAATCCACCTGACCTCCATGTTTTTGGACTGTGGGAGGAAACCGGAGTCCCCGGAGGAAACCCACGCAGACACGGGGAGAACATGGAAACTCCGCTCAGATGGGGAATCGAACCCAAGACCCCAGCGCTGAGAGGCGAACGTGCTTGCTAGATTACAGTGATGTAATATACAGAATAGCATATAAAAGCTTCTTACACAAACTGGATAAACTCATCATTCTGACATTCGTTTGGTTACAGATGCTGCCTTTAAAACCACTGTTCTCTTTACTCTACAGTGACCATCGTTACACACCTGTCGTACTGTTCACTGGTACATGCTGTTTTACAAAACCCTTCTTGGCATTTCTCCCCCTTATCTGTGCCAGTGGTTGTAGCCTCAGTCCTTTAGTTATAATACTCATTCTGCCCAGTTGATCACACTGAGGGTCCCGAAAACAAAATCAGTGTTTGGTCCTCAGTTCAGTCAGCTGTAGACAACGACTAGAACACTAAACAGTAAAAATGGTCCATTTGATCTCAAAGTCGGCTTTTGGAAACTTTTTATGCAGATAAATGCAAATGCTACTCAATGATATCATTTTCATCCTCTTCTCAGTTGTGTTGGTTCTGTACGTTGTTTTGGGTGTGTATAGCTGTGCCCCTGCGGCTTTGCCTGCTGCCAGGCTGACACTGCAAATAAGAAGCCTGCAGCTCACACACTAACACACCACCACCACATCAGTGTCACTGAGAATGATCCACCTGCTCTGTGGGGGTCCTGACCACTGAAGAACTGTACATGACATACTGTATATGAGACATACATTCAGTCAGGCCATGCAGACTCTACTACTGCCTGTTGTTGGTTCAGTAATCAAAACCTCATTCAGAAAGCAGTCTTGCTTTTGAGAATTGAGGCCACTTGCACACACCAGGAGGCACTAAAATCCGGCCTCTTCAAGCTTCTCTGGTTATTTTATTGGCCAGAATGACTGGCCTACATTTGGAACACTCCAAATGGACAGACTGATGCTGTTGCTGTGGTTCTACTTGCCCAGGAAACAGTTTGTACCGCCAGCTCCTCCTGGTACCACCCACTTAGAGTAGTATTGAGGCTGAAACTTGAAAATGACCAAAATTACAGACAACATGACAACAAAAAAAATCCCTCTGATGAAAAAAACAAAGAAGGACCATTTAGCTTTCAGTCTGGATGTGACCCCAATACTGGACCAAAGCTTTTTTCTTCTTCAGCAGTTTGCATATTCAAAAGGGAAAGTGACTGCAAGGACCAGTTATCATGCTGACCTCAACAGCTCTGAGAATCTGTCGCACAGCTTGACAATTACAGTCCGTACGCTATGCCGGGTAAGGTCAGCAAGCTTGTGCAAATGACTTATGCAGAATAGCCTGAGGCACATTCATACAATCCATACCATTTATGGACACTTACTGAACATATTCACAGCAGCAAAAACCCTCTACCTGCTCAGCAACACTCTCCTGAGATTTACAGCAAATATATTTAAAAGATTTGTCCAATTAAATTCACCATTACAGACATTCAGTCTGACAGCATATACTGTATGCAAGAAAGCACTTCATTAAAACATTACATATCCAGCAAAATGGACTTGAGTGCTATGAAAGTCCATCAGTTGTGCCAATTACAAGTCCTGAATGCACCCAAAACAGTAGGCTGATTATTCTCTAAAAAGTGAAACAACCACAGCTCTAATGCCCCGCTGACTGACTGCAGTCTGATGCGTAGCTTCACCCATTTTCATGTGTTTCTATGACAGAACAGCCCATCCCAGTCTTTCCATATACAGCGTCTAATTCCAACAGTTAGTTTTGTGCTAATATGGGCATTTTTTAAATTCTGCCAGAAATTAGTACTTAAAACATTATTCTACTATATCATAAGAAAGACATGATTGACATTTGCTGCGGCCATGGTTGCCAGGTTTTGTGCTTCTTCTGCCAAAGTGGGCTATTTTGAAAATGCAAACACAGACAATTCAAAGAATGTAGGGTGCAGTTTTTTTGGGATATAAATAAGAATACAAATATTAGTGCCACTGCAAACAAAATATACAAAAAAGTATATATTAGAATGTAACTTTTAAAAACAATGTAAGACTAACAGGAGAGTTAACCCTCTGCAGTCTGATGGTATTTCAAATACTCTGATGTAGTCTGACATGCCCTGACTTTTTAATTTTTTTATTTTTATTATTATTATTATTATTATTTTTTTTTTTTTTTTACAAATTACACACATTTACAAATTCCACAAAGTGTTACATGGGCTTTTGTTCAGCACAAACAGTGTCAAAACAGTAAGAATATCATAAATCTATATTTTGATTAACTCTGCTCTAAACTTTCCAAAAACCTATTTTCAGATGTGCTGATATATTGTGAATAAACACACTCTAAACATTTCTAGCCAAGACTTTTGAGCTCAGAACTGAATAAACAGAGGTGTTGGCTACACACTTGTCATTACAGTTTTTAGACATTGTATGTGGTTTTATTTCTAAAGCTAAACAAATGTGAGTTGACACTATGTTTCACTCATTCAGTGGCTCCTAGACTGAAAATTTATGAGATAGGTGTGAACACTCAGGTGTGAGCACTTTGTTCAAGTTCACATTCCACACATTCCACAGCCACTAACCCACCAATGGAATGTCCAGAATTACCATATGTTTGACAATTCACATCATTTGGCGGGAAAAAATACACAGCTGTCTGACTCGTTCGGAAAAACATGTCTCTGCTTATTTAAGCTCCTCTCACAAATATCTAAAATATATTTTGTATTATAGGTTTCTGGGGTATTAGTTTTGTTTCTAGAATGAAATCTCAATGTTATTTTTGCATAATTTCGTTAATATGCCGGTGGCGGGAGCACCAATTCAAGAGGGTTAAGAGTCAGTATGTATTTGATTTTGTCATTTTTTTCTTTTCTTTTATTTAATATCTGTGACACATTGAATTTTGGGCAGTTTCAGCTTCTGAAGGTTGGTTTTAGGCAAACTTTAGGCTAGTTTTTTTTCCAGACCTGGCAACCCTGCTGCAGCAGCTCTTTCTCTCTACAAATGTCTGTTCTGGTGTCGGCCAGTTCCAGTTACTGTTTTAAGGATAGATATTTTCTTCTAACTGGTTTGTGCTGACAGCAGAGCAGCGCCAGAGTGAACTGAAGCTTTAGCTTTCGGTCAATGACTGTAGAAAGACTGTTGAAAGGGGCGGTGTAACCAAATGAGAAGGCGGTTCAAGCAAATGAGAATGACTGAATTTGACTCTGGCCTCTACTGCGCAGACTCTGGCTACATATTTTGACAAGATGACTGCAGCTTCATTTCTGTAGAGCAGAAGCGAGGGAGTGAAGTTGACCATCTATATAAAAAGTCTATGATTCAAACTATTAGAACTGACTTGTAAATGAAAACCCACCACAAAGGTTGAGCTTTAATGTCGCTCTTCTGGCTTTAAAACAACACAAACATATCAAACCAGCCTGCTGTGTAAGAGTCACCAGCAGAAAGTGACCGTGGTCTGACTGTGCATCCATCTGCTCAACAATAAGGCCCCAGCAAATGTCATGCATGCATAACAGTGTCCATAGCCAATGCTGCTGAGGGGGAAATTACACCTCAGGCCAGTGTCACTGATCCAAGATCCATTTTTTAGAGCAGTTACCATTAAGAACTTCTATCAAATCAATCACAGAGCCATTATCCAATCACACAGCATATTTGCATAATCTGAAAATGATTGAGAGGGGTGTATTCTCATATACTGACACCCAGACTCATGAATAACAAGTGCTGGCACTGATAGTGCAGGAACACGACTGATAAGTCAAAACCAATTTCTAAAGCATTTGAGCAGAGAAGACATACCTGCAGCCGAGTTTAAAGGGAGTGAATGTCGTCTCCCATCCAATATTCACTAATTGGTGCTCACATGCGAGTCCACACTGAATGAGGGTGAACAGATAAAAATTCCATGCATATGAAAATCAATGCAAATGTACCAGTTTATCTCATTTTCTACAGTAAGTTTAAGGCAGTATGTTGATAGCAATACAGCCACACATGAAGTAATATATAAAATATTTTGAGGGGAAATGAGCTTTCTGGTCTCGCTTTCTTCTGAGGCAACATAAATATCACCCAGTCTGAGAAGCAGCAGCCAATCACTGACCTACTGACACAAGATGCAACATAAATTTAGCCAATCAGCATCCTCCAATTTGATGAATCTGTTCCTCCAATCTGTTGCCTTTATTTCTGGCCCCCAGCAGAGTGGGTCAATGGTCTTAGGAACGTCTGATGCTATTGATGTAAAGCAGGGGTGCACACACTTTTTCAGCCTGTGAGCTACTTCTCTAATGACTAAGTCAAAATGATCTACCTAATATAAAAATGCAAGACATATTTATTTATAAATATACGGACAATTTATGTGTACAGTGTATGCTGGTGTACCTTGAATACCTACATGAATCCATATTACACAATACAACTGTGTACATGTTTTGTCATTAGCCTACTTTACCCTGATGACTTGCACTGAATGGAATCAGTCAGGGATGCACAGTCTGGACAGTAGTTGCTGATAGCCAGCCTCAAGCAAACCTCCAAATGGTCATCAATCATAGTGGAACGATACTTGGACTTAATGATCTCCATGTGTGAAAAGGCTGACGCTGAATAATGCAGCCAAGGCAAACACACTTCAAAAATGACAGTAAAAAATGTCCTCCACTCCGTATGGAAATGGTCAGTTTTAGGTTTCTTACACAGGCAGAACAAACACATGTTAAGAACTTACAGTGACAGGTGAACATGGACTGCTGGCCAACTTGAAAAACACTGTTTTCAAGTCCAGATGCTGTTTTATGTAGTGATAGTGGAGACGGCCAATCACACGTTAGCAAGAAATGAAAAAGCCAATCAAATGAGCTTGTGGGCGGTTTAAAGTGAAACAGGATTTTCAGACTGAGCGGCTTGGATTTCCACTGGGTCCTAGTGCTCGACCAGTCTCCCTGTATGTCAATCAAGTGAGATGTTTTACAGCGAGGACGGATGATAGGCTGACGTTTATTATTTTAAATGCCATGCGATCTACCCACACTACCTTTGCGATCGACCGGTAGATCGTGATCGACGTATTGTGCACCCCTGATGTAATACATGTCTGTAGAAATGCTAATATTTAGTCTTAATAGTATTTTTGCTCATTTTATTCTATGTTAGTGAACCAGACTCAGCTAGTAATCTAATGATACATACTGTACTTTCTATCTTTACACATTTACATGTAATGACAGTTTTCATTAACTATTAGACTTTAATGACAATTAAATAGTGACTTTATCACAGAGCTCTGCTATCCTGCAGTTTGTGTTCAGTAATAATGTTGTGGAAACTGAATATGACTCAAAAGCCTCACCTACAACATTTTATCTCATATTTTGAGTTGTTTCATATCTGTCAATAAGTTCTCTTGATACCTGAGTTATTACTTTTCCATCATTCTGTCAATTTACCAACACAATAACAAAACTAGTCAACAAAAAACTCTCAGTCTCTCTCTCTCTCTCTCTCTCTCTCTCTCTCTCTCATGCCACTCTCATGTCTGCATTCTGAGTTTCAGTTGAAGGAAACATCAGCAGGGAATCTCTTCATTAAATGTCATATTAGAAACAGATTCAATTATGAGGCACACAGAGAACATCACAAAGGAAATCAGCATGCATCAGGAGGCGGGTTCATCAGTGTTCAACGAGCGATAATGACTATTAACAAAATATACAAGAATACCAAACACAACACTCAATTAAACCACATTAATCAGGTTGTTTTGTTTGTTCTGCGGGTGTTCAAGGACAGACTGGCATCTAAGCTTAAGATAATCATCAGAGCCATTTTTCCCATCTCTTGATTACTGACGTTCGCAACGTTTTCAAGCTGTCCATCACTTCCACTGCACTGTGATGGGCTATTAGGTTACATGAGACGCTGCTGAGCTTTAAATGTAGACGAATGAAGGAGACTATCACACTCTAAAATACACCAACCACAAGCCATAGCACAAGCTACATTCTTAAAAATAAGTGTCCATATCATTAAAACCACCTCCTTGCACACACATTGTACATTTGAGCTACACTCAGAATGCAGGTGCACTTTGTACAGACTGCAATCCATCATTTCTCTGTACAGACTGTTCTGTTCTTCAATGGTCAGGACTGAAGGGTTCTTTAGGACACCTGTATTAACTGCCCAGATCTCATATGCTATAGGAACAGACCGTATTGGGACATCTGCTCATTCATTGTTTCATCCTAAATTAATTGTATTCAAATTCCTGCTTCTGTTGGAGTAACTGTCTTTACTGTCCAGTGATGGCTTTCTACTAGATTTTGGAGCATTGCTATGAGGATTTGATTGCATTCAGCCAAAAGAGAGGTCATCTCTGACTCCATCAACTTAACCCAAAACTACTGAATGAAGCAAAGAACACAGTTCCATAGTGCTGTTTTTCTTTTACACCCCTTTAGCCCACACCCAGCATTAGACATGGTGCCAACAGGTTGATGTTTAGTCTTATTCTATTGGCAGTACTTCTCTACAGGGACTAAACAAGCTGTGTGTGCATCTGTGTCAACTTAAAGTAACTGAATGCATTCAATAGAAGAGGTGTCCACAAACAAGTATACTTTGAATAAGTAGATGTTAGCTGTTTTGCTGTAATGGAATCTACAAATGATGGTAAATGTGGTAACAGTCTGCACTTTCACTTTATTTGCTCAAATCATTTCCATTCAAAACTATTTGTTCAGCACTTTTTACAACCGCTGTCCCAACACAGCTTCACAGGAAATCAACCTTACAAAACAAGTCCCTAAAGAGCAAAAAATATAAAGAGGAAGAAACGTTGAGAGGAACCAAGGCTCAAAAGAGGGAACCCATCCTTTTCTGACTGACACCAGATCAAAAAATAACACAAAAACTAATAAAAGCACATAAAGGAAATGACTTATACGAAGATGTACAGTCATACATCAACAATTAAATTAACCGTCATATATTTTATGTTTAATACATGTAAAATGACAAATTAAAATTATTTTTTGTTTGAATGTTGATCTGTATGACTTATAAATATCAGAAACGGACCACCAGCAGGTTTTACAGCTTGTGAATGAAAATCTCTTCACTTCCAGACAAGAATTACTTCTAGAAGTCAATGCAGGTCTTTCACAACCAATTTGTGAAAGAACTCTCCACAGAGACCTGCAGACCATCAACATATGGAGCAGAGTGGAGCAAGAGACCTTCAGCCTTGTGTGCTGTCACCACAATTCTGAGGAGAATGTCCTGTAGACTGGCATTGTTACCACTGCTGGTAGACCTGTATGACTGTACACTTCATACACCTTCATATTCAGCTGCTTCCTTCACACTCTGACCTTTAACCCCCAAATACAATCACTCCTTTATCATTAACATCTGAGACATTCACTGCACTGTACCAGCTCTTCTACATCTCACACCCTGCAGGTATTTATAGCCTCATCATCCCCATGCAGCGCCATCTGCAGGAGTCTGAAGTTACTACCTCTATAAAATATACACACTGGATATAAAAGGTAAAGCAGATGAATGTAGCTTAATCTGTGAGAGATGATAAAATAGCTAATATCTGCTATTAGAGACAGAAAGAGAATGAAAAGTTAATGAGTGGAAAGTACATTGTGAGTGGCTGATAAATATTTTATACTGTATTCAATAAACAAAGAACTTGCACTAAAAATGACACGCTGACGTGTTTCCTGTAGAGGACGTGTTATCTGCACTCCATAATGATGTGTGACTTAGCACCTGATATTTCTCACAATGTTAATTATTCAGTGTTGACTTTCATGACACTTCAACATATGCTGAGAGTCTCTCAAGGTGTTAATTGCAGGTCAAATTAATCCTGCAACCCAGTAAAGTCTGCCCGATATGGTCTGTACTCTGTACTGAGCTTGGGGAGGCTTGGTGTTTTCAGGATGATTCATATCATGGCTGTCATATATTCGTCATTCCACTTTTTACACCATCTGAAAACAGCAGCTGCCCTTTACATGGCGTGAACTTTTCATGATGAATGGGCCAACATCAATGACTTGGAACAAAAATCTCATTATGTTAACCCTTTAACATCCTGCTCAACCATTTGGTAGAGCACAATTATGTCAATATATCTTATTGAAGAATGTGTTGAAATGAACACAATGTGATTGTGCCATCTCTACCAATCGGTAGAGGTATTTTAGGCTGAAATAATATCCACTGGAGGTGATAAATGTAACACTTTCTTGTCTGTTTATAAACCAGCAACTTCATAGCCAGCACACAGATGAGTGTGGAGTTTAAAAAGGGAACAAAATGTTCTGCATTGTTTTTATTATTATTATTTTATTATTATTATATTAAAGTACAACTTTAACACTTTTACACATGAATTATGAAAAATCAAAAGGGCACTGTGGGGTCTAGAAGAAACCAGCTACACAAGCTAACAATAGGACACAAAACGATTAGCTGGAATTATCAGCCATAATTTCAATAATAGCACTCACTATGTTTTTCCAAATACTGTGCACCCCTAATGTTATGCACAGTCTTATCAGAATATTATGACCACCTCCTCTCCAGACCAGACCCATTGTAACCAGTGGCAGTCCTAGCCCGTTTGGTGCCCTGGGTGAACAACCCCTCTGGCGATTAACTTAACAACACTTAGTAACTTCCAATTATCACCAGAAACAATCAGAGCTCAAATAAACAACCAGAGTATCAAATCACATTAAATTCACACCGTTTACCTGGCAAAACTAACAACTGTGAGAAATAATGGAAGTTGTAGAAAACAAAATAAACGTGATCAGGCAGATATGTCACAGCTGTGACACTGTGAGAATATACTTGTATGTGGTCAGTAACAGTAGAAGAGAAAGTGCATTACCTCTGACAGACGGGACATTGACACAGAATTTGGCCTTTATGTTGTCTTCTCTTTGGTAAAAGCAGCGTTCACGTCTGAAATGACAGCAGAAGAACATGGACCATAAATGATATATAAGAGTAATGACTCTTCCTGAGACTGGCACCTGACAAAGGGCACAACTCACAAACAAATCTCCACCCCCAGCAGAGACAGAAGCAGAGCACCGATCTAAGGTTAACTGTACAGTTATGATTACATAATGACTGAACTACTACCGTCACAAGCTCTCATCTATACACACAAAAACTAAAAGTGCCTCAGCGGTGGACTTAAAACTTATTTTAGGTGCCTTAAGAAACTTTCTTACATACTAGTGCCTCTCCAAAAAATGACAATATGGTAAAAAATGGTAAACGGTCATATCATTTATGTTAATTACACATAATGTCATATTATGTTAATTACACAGACATATTTTAGGCCTTTTTCATGTTTTATTTTATATACTGATGAGAGAAAAGGCTTAAAATGTGTCACTTTACATATTATGAATATAAAATGTACCTTTTTGAATGAAATTATGAACATAAATGAACTTTTTCATAATATTTATTTTGTCACTGTATATTTACGTTTATTTTTTTTGAAATCTCACTTTACATGTAATGATTATAAAACTCAATATTTCATAACAATTTAAAAAAGTTAATTCATTACACAAAAAGCAACATATTTAAGTCTTTTTTTAGTTTTAATGTTGATTGTTATGGCTTATAGCTCATTTTGTGCAGCATCCAGTATTTCATGCATATGTTAGTCTTTTTACCACAAACTTAAACCCAAATGATTAGATTTTTCTACTAAAACCTGGATGTTGATGACAGTTAAAGTAATACTAGCACATCTCCAAAAATTACACTGATGGGAAGTTTGTTTGTGTTCATAGTTGAATTAAAAAAGGTTAAATGTCATATTTTATATCCATTACATGTAAAGTGACATATTTTAAGTCTTTTTTGTGTTCAGACAGCTGATAAAACAGAATGATCAATGCTGGATGTGTACTAGTAAAGATATTACTTCAGGGACTATAAATAGTCTAGATATGGGGGTCAAACTGCAGGCCTGGAGGGTCGGTGTGCAGCACAGTTTGATTTCTCTGCCCTGAGACTACAGTTAAACCTGCAGAGGTGTGTTTGAACAGGACGATCACCAAACTGTGCAGGACTCTGGAGTCCCACACCTCTGCTCTAGAAGATCCTGCAGGTTCCTCTAACTGAGGGTTCTCTCACCCTTGAGTTCTGGGTTCCTTGAGGATCCACCCTTTACTGAAAGCTCCCTAAAGCTGCAATTATAATGAGCTGAGGAGCCCCAAACGGTGCTTCCAGCATCAAGCAAATTGTAGAATGAGGCTTAATGACAGTCAAAAGTTTGTCCACACTGTTATGTAACAAGCAAAGGGCAGCAGAGTAAAGCCTGACGTGAAACATTTGAGTTATGAGGTTTTGATACAACAGAAGAGATATGCATTATCTTTTCTTACATTCATAAGACTGTATCCCTTCAAATATTAACAATGTGGAAACTACAGTCGAGTAAACTGCGCTCCTCCACTTCAGAGCTATCACCAGATCATAAAGTTCAGGCCTGATTTCCTTTGAAGTGACCTGGGCTCTGACGCAGACTCACACTATTGTCTGGGGGTAATAAAACAGGGCAGAATCATAACAGCACTGATCCTCCACTTGAGCTGCTTTGGAGGTTAGCAAAGTGTCTGTGAAGAGAACAAACTGGACCTCCAGAACCCCTCAAAGGCTCAAGAACAATGGAGGAAGCTTGCATCAATACACTGTCAAACATTCATGAGCTGAACTGTAATTGTTTCCCTCCAACAGGGACATGCTTCAGTAAAACTACAATAACATGCAGGATAAGCGCACAGAGCTCATCAGGGCTCATTTCAGACATCACACTTACCATCTCGTCTTAATTGTGTGCACTGATTTGGAACCTTTTCTATTGTGTCTTTGACTGAACGGTTTAATGGTCTTCCATTAAAGGGACACTTTTGATTGTCACTGCTTTTCCATTACAGTAATGTGCTGAGAGAACAGAGCGTTCGTACATCTTTTATTGAACGTAATGGTGTGGTGCCCTAATAAGCAAATGAACAGCTCAGTTGAGGAGTGTTTGGGCATCAAAAACTTGACAACGAGCTTTGATTAAATAAGTAAAGTCCATGTGTGGGACCGAGACACCACCCAGAGGACAGAACGGTGAATTAGTGGGCTTAACATGAGACCAGAGGTGGGTGAATCGACCAGTGTTTGAGCACAAATGTCATTTAAATGGAATTATGACTCAAGAAGAAGCTACAAATACAGTGGAAATCAATGAAAGCTACCCGATAGAACTTGGAGTTGAACTTCTTAGTACTTTTTTCTATCTAGTACCAGAACTGAAGCTTGTTAAAGCACAGTTCTCCTCTTCCGGATCCAGGGTTTGTTTATGAGGAGTTTTCCAGGTGGAGAGTTGGACTTTGAGTAGTTTCAGCCACAGACACAGAGTCTGGCAATGTGAGATTAGACTTTTAGTGACTTTTAGTGACTTTTAGAGCTTGTTTCTCTGTGCTAGTGCAGCTCCAAAAATTAGAATATAAATAAAATGTTGATTTGTGCTCATAATTTATTTAAAAAGGTAAACAGTCAGATATTTTATATTCATCACACATAAAGTGTCATATTTCAAGCCCTTTTGAAAGGAGCTCCTAGCTCAGGGGTGAACAACTGCAGTCCTGGAGGTCCAGAGTCCTGCACAGTCCTGATCAAACACACCTCAGCAGGTTTAACTGTAGTGTCAGAGCAGGGAAATCAAACTGTGCTGCACACCGACCCTCCAGGCCTTCAGTTTGACCCCCTGATCTAGACTATTTATAGTCCCTGAAGTTACTTGTGCACATCCACAAATGAGAAAATGGGAAAATGGTGAAAAACCTCTGATGAACTGTGTTCACTTTTTAAAGTCATTTTTATATTAATTGTACATATTTAATAAAGTTAAAATAATTAATGAATTAAATTAATGAATTAACACAAATGAATTGTATGATACTGTCATTACTGGAGATGCACTACTATATTACTTATGTGTGTAAAAAAGTGTTTAATTGCACGGTTGATGGGTGATAAGATTTTAATTTGATGGACACAAGTGTGGATGTTGCACAAAAAATGTGTTATACACTTAACAAAGTAACAGAACCCCACCCACAGCTCACTTGAACATTTTCTCACTTATGGAGGGTAAAGGACTCTAATCTGCCCTCATCTTAAATTTGGCCCCAGTTTGATCTGAAACTAAATGCTACAAACCACAGAAGACAGATACAAGAGCTGTTAACAACACACCCGAGTGAAATAAAAGGAACTAAAGGTGAAGGACTGAACGTTTCCTCTCTTCACACACAGACATCAGTACATGTAAGAAGCCCAACAACATGATACTGAAGTGTGATTATTTACAGCCCTGCTCAAGCAGAAAGTACCTTTATCTGTATCATTATCTCAAGATCACAACCATTTCTCTTAAGATAACAAAAGTTTTATCTTGAGATCACAAGAAAATAAAGTTGTGATGTTGAGTTAAGATAAACATACGGCCTAAATGATTCGTAATATGTTTTCTGGACTTCCTGTATAAGTCACAACAGCTCAGTGAGAACAGAGACCAGAAGAAGAAAACCTCAGATCCTGAGTCACTCACAGATTTACACACACAGCTCTGCTCCTAATCTCTACCTACTACTATCTGACACACCTACCTCTCTGTCTATCCTTACCTCTGCCTCTCTGTCTACCCCTACCTCTGCCTCTCTGTCTACCCCTACCTCTAACTTTATCTCTTTCTCTTTCTCTCTGTCTCTGTCTCTCTCTCTCTCTCTCTCTCTCTCTCTCTTTCTCTCTCTCTGAGTTTTATAAAAGAACAGAAGTAAACAGATGTGTAACAGGTGATCAGACAGACACAGAGGAGATCAGCTTTGAGATGAGGAGATCATACACACACTCACTTTAAAGCTTCTTTATGGTTTAAGCTTTTCCTCCCGTCCGGCTGAAGACTGAAGACTGTGAGGAGCCGCAGACTGTCAGACAGAAACTTACTCAACATGCTTCAGTCTCAGACTTCACTCTCAAACACTCCTTCACTGATGACGCGTCATCAGGTCACGTGCTGCAGAGCGCGGAGCTCCAGGTGTAAACAAAGGCGCGTGCAGCCGCTCTCGGTGTGTGTGTGTGTGTGTGTGTGTGTGTGTACGCGCGCATACATCAGCAAAACATTAAAAAGCACTACATTAAAAAGTGACTGAACCAGTACATATGAAGAGAAAAATACAATTAACTTTATTAGAAAAAAAGGGTTTTGTATCATATCTGATATACCCAGAATGCATTGCTCACACCATGTTTAAAGAAACAACACACTTTTTTTTACCACTTACAAGTTTACTTTCATTTACTTTAAAGTCATTTCAAACGTGTGCATACAGTACCTGGATCGTGCATGCATGCAAGACATGAATCTGATTTTATACATTACATTTTTATTGTTTATTTCTTATAGCTTATTATTAATCCCATCATATAGTACAAATATAGTCTGAAATTATAATTTTGAATGAACAAGCTGGTAGTTCCTGCTAATCAAATAATATTATTTATATCCAGTGAGGGCCTCTTTAATCTTATTGGGGATTCAGGCCATACTGAACCCTGGGTATTGTTTTATATAAGAGATTTGTTTTACATATGCATGTTAACTTAAACTACCTGTGAATTAAAAATAATTCTCAGAACTCTTAACTTCATCATCATCATCTTCATATTATTATTATTATTATTATTATTATTATTATTATTGTTGTTGTTGTTGTTGTTGTTGTTGTTGTTGTTGTATTTCTGCTTTGTGGTGAGTGTTTTAATGCTTACTAAAATGTTACAGATCTGACAGATAAAGATTACATATTCTAATGCCACCTAGTGGCAAAACAAAATCTACACAAGTAAAATGTTTACTTAACAGCTTCAGTCTGAACAAAGGCTTAAAACTACTTCAGCTACATTATCTCTCATCTCATTGTCACTGGTGTCAGTCTGTAATTGGAGCAGCTCTCTAAGTTAATAGTTTATTTGTAATTTATCTCATGTTTGTGTTTGGGGTAGATGAAATAAGCCTTCCAAAAGGTCTGCTTATTGTATTTCTATGTATTTATACATAAAAATGTATGAGACTGAGATCTCTGTACTCATTTGCTGCACAGTATTATATTTAATAAAATAAAATTACAAATAATAAAAAGAGGAGGTACAAACAGTCATTACAAGTTCAATATGAATGCAGGTTACACACTCACTAACTACACTTATTATTCAGTTTATCAGCTCCCCTGAGCAGACAGCTGCACTATGCACAGACTGTAGTCTCTGTTTCTCTGAAACCCCCACAGAGCAGGTGGATCATTCTCAGTGACACTGATGTGGTGGTGGTGTGTTAGAGCTGCTGAAGATGTTAAACACTGTGTCCACTCTATTAGACACACCTACCTTGTTGGTCTTGTAGATGTAAAGTCAGAGACAGCAGCTCAGCACAGTGTGTGTTGGTCCTCTAGTCCTGACACTGTTGTCTGGTCACTATTTTCACTCCAGTAGTGACACTGACGTGTTTAACAACATCAGCAGCTCTGACACACACTAACACACCACCACCACATCAGTGTCACTGAGAGTGATCCACCTGCTCTGGGGGGTCCTGATCATTGAAGAACAACAAAGTCTACAGAGAAACTGATGGACTACAGTCTGTACACAGTGCAGCTGATAAAATGTCTAAATTAACTGAAATAACTGTCATGACATGCACATGTACTTTCAGATTCAAATGTCAGATTTACATTTTCTTTCTTTTATATTGAATATTGAATTATTTCATTAAAAGGAGAATAGATGGTAGAAGCATATTTAAGCCTTTTGAGTCCCAACATCTGTCACAACTCACACCTTCACAATGACCAAACGTAACTACTGTCCATCAACCAAGCAGAGCCAAAGGAGACTGCATGAGGTTAGAGATGTGAAAGCAAAGTTGATTATCACAGCACAAAAAGGGGATGAGTGCAACACATATCCTGTCACATGCTGTTATCTTCACTCACAATCAATTAAAGCAAATCATCCGTATCTTATTGAGCTTCTGAATCTGTATTTCTGCATTATTTGACCAAAAACATCATCAGATAGTCACACAAGTCCTGAACGTAGATACAGAGAACCACATTTAACAAACAAGACTAAAGTATTAGACTTTGGACATGTATTTACTGAATATCCTCACTCTGATGAAGTGTCAGGTCAACATTTACCCAGAAAAACAGAAAAATCTAAAGCTTCACAAACTTTCATGCACTACTGTAGTAGTATAATCTGCATGATACCGACACTGATCTATTCTTTTTGGGAGAGACAGTAAAGCCTAAAGCACACAGGTCATTTCTACATCCTATCCACAGTGCAGCAGGATCTGTACAGTCTTTTAGTGAAGCTGGTCACTGTGGGATCCATAATACAAAAGTCTCTCTGTCTGCACACATGCAGCACTCCTGGTGTGTGGCTCTATTTTGGAGGGTATCGGGCAAAAGGTGACTCCTCACTCATCTTGCTCTGGTAGAAGAAAAGAAAGTTAACAATAAAACATGCAAAAGAGCAGTTTGGTCATTTTTCAGTGACCCGTGATGATGCATAGTGGCCACACAATAGGTTGCCATGTGTAAAGTTGTTCTAAAGGGTGTGAGCTGAGCAAACAGACTCACCATTGGTAAATCGTCCAGCCTTTCAAACTTTGGCTTTCGGCAGGAGGTAATGACCTTAATGATCACAACCACCAGAACCAAAGCCAGAACTATAAAGAAAATGCACAGGACAGCTACTAGGCCCGGATTCATCGCCAGGCTGTTTCCTCCAGTAGCGGCTGAAGCTGTGTGAAGACAGAGGAGGATGATCAGAAATATAAAAAAGAAAATATATCATTGCAATGTTAATCAATACAGTCTCTATCAATTATATTTGTAATCAAATAATCTACTGATTATTCTAGCAATTAACACTCACTATATATACTCTCAACACTATATAAAACAATATTACAGTTTGTGATGCTGTATTAACATTAACATGTGAGGACTGATGGCAGAAAGTGATTCATTCTGTGGTGTTGAAACTCTCCTGCAGTACGCAGCATGAGGACAAGTAAACAAGTGGCATAAGGGTGCAATGCTGACAGTTTCCCTACAATTAGACTTTTTAAAGTCTCATCACCTTACTTACAGTATCTCAATACATTAAATCATAACCCCTGTATCACTGATACAGTGCATCACCATGTTCCTGCCAATACGCAGCTCTAATAAAGTCTTCACAATGATTTTTACTGAACTTCAACACTTTTCTTCACTATTCTGCACTTTTCAAATCTTACTCAAGCAGCTTCTTGGAGGAGTGATTTGATTTTTACTCGAGTAAAATAAGCAACCTCTCTACAGACACGGGATAAGATGCATCATCCAGACATATTAACCATAAGATCAGCTGTTCACGTCTTCATTAAAGTACAAAACTTGGTACATTTGTAGTTCGCTGCCCTGAACATTTTCAGAAATCGAGACAAGATAAAAAAGACCCTCAGCAGCCATTTAATGCTCTGTTTGTAAGTGAACTGTGTTTTGCATCACGTCTCCTGAACCAAACATGATAAGAGAGATGTCTACACCTATGTATTACAATACCATCGACTGTTTATATACATAATACCAAATACACACACATTTTATACGTGTCAACTGAAACTAATTATGCTAGTAATCAATTAATCAAATGATTATTCTGACAATTAACCAATGTCCATTGATTAAATCAGTAATCAATTATTTTGACAGAGTACGACAACATTGTCCATTGTATTAGTAAATGTATAAACTATTGATTAGGTGGTGATTAATCTATTAATAAATCTGTACTAAATCAACAAACTGTCACTACCAATTATAGTACTAATTGAATAATTGAGTAATTGAATTGAATAAATTAAGTAATTAAGTAATCTGTGGGTGCTTTGACAGACAGAATGATCAATTACATAATTAAATAATAAGCTATTGATTATTTTGACAATTAATTGAATTATTTGTTTTAAAAAGAGCTGTTAGTACAGATTATACTAGTCTCTGATTAATCTGCTAACTTTGGAAAGTGTAGCTGATAACAGTGGTCAGCAGAGCTGTTACTATTGATTAGATTTGTAGTCAGGTAATAAATAAAAAGATCAGATTTCAGTATATTGTTAGTTTGATGTTACCTGTGGTTATTGTTGTTTGATTGACTTTGCTTGTGAAAGCTGATGCCTGGTGGTGCTCAGTGGAGGACAGGACGGTTGTTAATGAGAGCAGTTGGGTTGTATTTCCTGTGCTGTCATTTCTGACCACTTTAGTTGTGAGTTCAGTGACACTGCTGTTGCTGTGAAGTGTAGATGTGATGGATTGCTGATGGTGGGTGGTCTCTGTTGAATGGTTGCTTGTTTCTGTGCGATTTGTCTGTTGTAGTGCAGTCGTGGTGGCCGTGCTGGAAGAATTAGCTGTAGAAGTATGAACTGTGGACTCAGAAGAGTGCCTCGTTGACTGTATTTTAGTGACATCTTGTTTGGTGGCTATTGTAGATGGGACGGTGCTGTGGGTGGTTGAGTCTGTAGATGATGGCTTTGTAACATTTGCCCAAGTCGTGGTGTTCTTTTCATTTACTCCTGTAGAAACAGCAAACATGTCATTTAGTTTAGTGCATAATCGTCAAAAGAGACTTACACACAGCGGTCGCCAATTGTGTCGCGGGCCAATAGAGATGCTGCCCTCCATGGTGGAAACAGTTTACTTTCACTTGTAAAATAATCAACATCTACTGTGTATACGTTAAGTCTGTCTGTGCTAAATGTGCCCAATAACATGTAATATATCAAATATTTTTTTGGGGGAAATGAGCTTTCTGGTCTCTCTCTCTTCTGAGGCAACAGAAATATCAGCCAGTCAGAGAAGCAGCAGCTAATCTGCTGACACAAGAGTCCAAAAACATGGAGATCAGGTGGATTGGATACTCTAAAATGACCCTGGTGTATATGAATGAATGTATGTATGTATGTATGCCCAGATATGGTTGGCACTCTGTCCTGGGTGATCTCCCTAGAGCTCAATGCAGTCCTCCAGGTGGACGGTCGCTTCCGGTTGAGAGTACACTGTGTGCGACTGGCTGTCGCTTCTCACCGGAGTGTGTATGAAGTGTGTTGATTGTAAAGCGTCATTGGGTGTCTAGAAAGGCGCTATATAAGTGTAATGTGTATGTATGTATGCAAGATACAACATCAATTTAGCCAATCAGCATCCTCCAATCTGTTGTCTTCAATTTTGGCCCCCAGCAGAGTGGGTAAGTGGTTTTAGGAATGTCTGATGTTATTGATGTACAAACTGGATTCCAGAAAAGTTGGGACACTAAACAAATTGTGAATAAAAACTGAATGCAATGATGTGGAGATGGCAAATGTCAATATTTTAATCGTAATAGAACATAGATGACAGATCAAAGTTTAATCTGAGTAAATGTAACATTTTAAAGGAGAAATATGTTGATTCAAATTTTCAGTGTCAAGAAATCCCAAAAAAGTTGGGACAAGTAGCAATAAGTGGCTGGAAAAAGGAAATTGAGCATATAACGAACAGCTGGAAGACCAA
>BRDA01017452.1:12704-23866 GCA_036984385.1 Crenuchus spilurus | reverse complement strand
GGGTCACGTCATTGGAAGCATGCAAAATTTGAATGATTCTAGGCCAGACTAGGGTGTTTGGCGCGTTTTTTTGTGTTAAAAAAAAAAATAAAAAAAATAACGGTCGGGTGCTTTTTAGAGGGTCGGGCGGGGATGATCACCAATTCTTTTTTTTTACTTGGCCTTATGTTACTATTAAATGTTCTTGACTGGGATATAAAACTGTTATAAAAGAATTAATAAACACTAATGTTGCCATATTATTAATAACTGATAAAAAATCCCTTATAAAACAAAATATTAAGTCGTACACTCATAGTTGTTTTGCCATTTGCTTCAAACGTGTGACAGACGTTTTAGACTGACTTTGGACTGCATATTTTTTACTGGACCTGGCAACCCTGACCGTTTGCTTGCTTGTGCAAGCAGCTGCTGTGGGAGTGGGTGTCGTAAGAAAAAATGAAAAGAGCACTAAAAAGTGGACAAAAATTTTTTTTTCATTGTTGGTCGACAACACCGCCTTGTAAAAAGCGGAAAAATCAAAATGAGGTAAATGTTTATGTATTGTTAGCTGATGATTGAATAACTATGCCGCTGTGTATCAGACACACTATGAATAAACGTTCAGGTATTTTAGCTAGCTCCGTTAGCTAGCTCCGCATTTCTTAATTGTTTAAGGTGCAGAGTAAATACAAAGAAAGTTAAATAAATACATAGTAAAAGCATTACAATGTATTTCTAATACAGTTAACCCAATATCTCCTGAATCCTTTTAGAAAAGTAAATGATTTAATAAATAAATAAATATGCAGACAGCTCAACCCCCCCAATGTTGGACCCAAAGTTACGCCCTTGACCACAGAGCCATATAAATAAAGGAAAATCATAAACGTATATTTATATATAGTCATATATTTGATATTCATTACATATAGTGACATATTTCAAGCCTGTTTATGTTTTAATGTATGAAATATGTCATTTTGCATGTAATATAAAATATATAACAGTTTACCTTTATGAATTAAATTATGAACAATGGCACTGTAAATAAATACGAGCCTACACTCTCACAGCTTTTCCATAACTAAATCTCATGCACTGAATAAGCTGAATGAGTATTTTTTTCTAGAAAAGACTCCAGAAACAAAGGCTCTATTGTAAACTCTGTCTTTCCGCTTATTTCTCAGAGACGCCAGACTCATCAGTCAGCCATGTGCTGTTATTTGCTGACCACCAAAGCTCAGGAACCTGCTCTGACATGTCCATCCTGAAACAGACCTTCAGCAGCCTCATCAACTAATTATTTCCTTTTCTTCTCCTTCCTTCAGGTGTGTGTAGGGTAGGGGGCAGGGGCTGGGGGTCAAAGGTTAAGTCTTCCAGGTCACTTCCAGGTCCAGTGTTTGTGTCCACAAATGACTGGGAGGTTCAGAGAGACACCGAATACAGAGACATGAGCACACATTCCTGCATCTGGTTCTAACGAGCTGACTGGAACCTCAAACAGAAGCATAACAAGTGCAGGTCCAATCATATTCCTGTTCTGTTCCTAAGTAAACACTTGAAGTCAAACAACATCAGGAACTAAGCTCCTAACTGCAGGTCCAGACTTGTAGTTCAAACTAAATAACTTAACCACAGAAAGCTGAAACAAACATTCTGCAATAAAAAACGTAATACCTTGATGCTCATCAGTGTTTACCTAAGCTGGTACTACGTCACTCATTCATTTGGCCTCCTGACCAATCTCGAGTTACTACTCAACTTTAAAAGGAAGCAATTCATCTCCGCTCTATTGACTGCAGGCAGTGACGCATCACCGTCATCCTTCCTCTCCAAGTTTTTATGACAGAACTGCAGTTTTGGGAAACATGTTAAATTTAAGACCGGATCCCTAACCACCAGGCTGCCCCCATGAAGAAGTCTGAAGACCCAAAGAGAGGATGGGATATTCTGAAGAAAGACTGTAATATGGTCACCAGGAGTCAGAATTGACACAGGTGGGTAAAGCCTTTTATCCACAACTAAAAACTATAGTTTTGAACTTTTAACCTCATAGTCATGTGTCATTGTCCTGTTAGTTATGAACAGCTGTGTAAATTAAAGGTCTTTAACTGTATTACTATCAATATTAAGTCAAAACTCAATGCTGAACCAGCAAATAAGTCAAAAGATGTGCCAGTAGAACGTTTTTACATTTCCATGAGAATTTCTTGGCCATTAAAAGTGAACGTCACCACCGTGATCCTGTTCTTATGATGATGCTCAATACAGCATAAATATAGCCCAAACTTTGCAGTGTGGATTGCATTTCAAAACCTCAGAATGCACATACTATTTACAGCTGAAGTTAAAATAGAAAAGACCACCTGTTAGATTTGGTTACTTTGCTTTGGGAATATCCTGCACTCCACATCCACATACAATCCATTAGTGAGTAAGTTACATTACAGGAGTAGTCGACATTAAATTTAATACACTTAAACAAATAACACCAAAAGACTTGAATTAATATACAGGAAATATCTGCAGTGTCATTTTTAGCAATGTTTCAAATCTTCTTTGACATTTGGCACAGTTAAAGTGATATATTTCAATAACCTAGGCAGTAGAATACTGGCACAGACTATCGGGACAAATGTACTGGGACACCTGTTCATTCATTTGTTCTTTCAAAATCAAAGAGTTTATCCTCTTAGAGTAACTGTCTCTACTGTATAGAGAAGACCTTCTGTCAGAATTACTGTGAGGATTTGATTGTATGCAGCCAGGTCAGGATGTTGAATGACCATCACCTCCACCTCATCCCCAACTCCTCCTACTTGTCTCAAAAGTGTTGGATCTGCTCCACAGCTCAATGCAGTGCCCTCTAGCCCACGCCTGGCATTAGACATGGTGCCAACAGGCTCATGTTTAGTCCTGTTCTATTGGCAGTACTTCTCTACAGGGACTAGACAGGCGGTGTGTACATTTGTGTCAGCTGAAGGCATTCATTAGGTATCCACAAACTTTTGTGTATAAACCTAACACCCAGCTTCCTTAAGTACTCAGTTGTTACAAAATGTCAACAAAGATGTTTTCATGCTTTAATTTTAGCATTTTGGTTTAGCATGTTTACCTTAATGCTGCATTTTTCTACTGGAGTTCAACCATTTCAGACAGAAACAACTTTTTAATGAACACTTAAATTAACGAGATTCAAAGGAAACAGTGTTCTTACCATTGTCTTCTACTATGAAATAGAAGATATCACTCGTAACATTGGACCCATCATGCAAAACATAGCAGATCTTCATCTCATCAATATCCCCTGGTGAGAAGAAATATTCAGTCATATATCAGTATTTTTTATGCATTTTAGATAAAACCTCTTTTTATGAAAATTTGAACAATAACAGAAAATGTGAGCCTGAGATGATGCAGTAAGAAACAATATGACTTGATACCTTACCTTGAGAGAAGCTCTTGATGCTGTTGTTACCCAGTTCAGTGTTAATTATGAAGCCATGCAGAGGGGCCTCTGATATAGAATATTTTAAAACTTTATTTGGACTATCTCTGTCCTCAGCCTTCAGAGTTTTACTGGTGATCAGAAATCCAAGATGTCCAGTATGAAGAACCCTGAGAGATGGTGCGGCTTTGTTGACCACGATCTGAGGTACACCATTGTCTACTGTGTTAATCAGGATGGTCATCATCTGTGGTTTACGTGTCTCATAGACCGTATCAGGAAACACATAAAAGTCTGTGTGAGTTCCGTCAGTAACGGTGAAGGAGAAGCTGTCTTCATTGCTCTCTGTGCTGTCATGCTTGTAGCTAATTAAGTTCTCATTTAGGTCTTGTTTGGTGAATGTTGTAATCGCCTGAGTGCCATTAAAGAGTAGTTGACCATGCACTGGCACCTGGGTGACCACAAAGCGCAGTAGACTATCTGGAGTGTCACGATCCTCCACAGTCAACTCAAAAGGTGTGATTAGCTTGGTTTCACCTTCTTCCACTGCCAGTTTGTTGATGGTAAGGACCGGCTTCTTGTTGTCTACATCTGTGATGGACACTCGGAAAGTGCGGAAAACTGGATTGTACCCATCTGTCACCTCAAACTCAAAGCTGTCCATCTTCACTTCGTCGTCAGAGGTGTGGATGTAGTAGATTTTGTTACCAGCCAGTTGCAACTGGGTGAATGTGGAGATGGGCACCCCAGGAAAGTCAGTACTTTCTAGATGACCCCTGCTTGGGGCACGTGTGATGCTAAAACTTAGGTATTCATCAGGACTGTTTATGTCTGTTGTGCTCAAGAGGTCTGTGGTCAAGGTAACTTTTCCTCCTTCCTTGAGTGTCACACCTTTGTTAATGACATCAGGAAAGACCATATCGATGCTACCGATGTTGATATAGAAGTAACGATCAATGAGGGGATTGATGCCATCTGTTACGTCAAATTTCAGTAGGTCACGAATGCCCTCCTGGCCTGTGTGGACATACTGAATGAGTTGCTTGTCAATTTCATCTTGTGTGAAATTCATTCCAACACTGATATTGCCAATGACATGTCCATGTTTCGTGATCCTCTGTAGGTACCCTTGACCAGGACCATAGCGTATAATGTAAGTCAGCTCTTTGTCTTCAGAGTCAAGGTCAGTGGCTTTGAGAACTTTGTTGCTAATGACTTTGGTTTCACCCATTTCAACTTCCAGTCCATCGTTGATAGTCATTCTTGGAGTCTCATCATCAACAGGAATAACCATAATGATAACTTTCTCTTCAACTGTGTGTTTGCCATCAGTGAGCCTAATTTTGAAGCTGTCCTCCTTGGTTTCAGAGTCATCATGTTCATAAACAATATTAGATGCTTCTTTGATCTGTTCTAAGGAGAATTTCACTACAGGAACAGTCCCGGTGCTCACCTGCTGAATAATGCTGCCATGTTTTGGGTTCTTAATGATCTCAAACTCTAAATCATCACCTGGAATATCAGCATCTGCAGCATTCAAAATGGGAGTGTCAATGACCAAGCTCATCCCTTCCATGACGACGAACTCGCGGATAAAAATTTCTGGCTTCTCGTCATTGGCTGGGATGATGACAATGGGAAAGAAATGCCTCTCAGAGAAGTTAATGCCGTCAGAGCAACGGAAGGTGAACCTGTCTTCCACTGGCTCTACACCTTTATGAATGCTCTGGACATAGTAAATGTGGCTGAGGCTGACATCTTTAATGCTAAAGGCAGTAATGGCAGTGCCTGCTCTTGACTTCTCTGAACCAGGAGCTGGGGAAATGTTCTCCACATAGCCAGACGTTGATTGAACTATGATGGTGCAGAGGATATCGTCATTATCGGTGTCAATGTCTTCCGCCTTGATGTGCTCCAGTGTGATGATGTTCTTCTCTCCCTCCACTACCACAAACTGCTCCCCAACACTTACAACAGGTGCATTGCTGTCAACAGGAAGGATGGTGACATGTACGCGAACGCCTTGGACTTTGTTGCCCCCTACCACCCACTCATCTGACATGTCTGAGATAGTAAGGTTGAAGGAGTCGTGCTCCTTGATAGGCCCAATCTCACCACTGGTGTGGACGTACACAACCACGCCGTTGATAATGTCCTGTTGAGTGAAACGTTCTGCAGGTGCACCGCTCACCAATATCTCACCAAGTCTTGGATACTCTTCTACTATAAAGGTTAGCATGAGGTCGTCCGTGTCCTCATCTCGACCCTGAATCACATTACTTGTGATCTCTGTGGCTGAGTTCTCAAGAACATCGATGGAAGCACCCAACAAACCTGCTGGTAGCATGATGGTTGGGGTCTCATCATCAACAGGTTTAATGCTAATTTTAATGACTATGGGCACTTCATGGAAGCCATCACTGATGTCAATCTTTATAGAATCGATTAAAGATTCTTCACCACTGTGAATGTAGGTCAAGTGACCGCTCTCAATATCTTCTAAAATGAATGTCTGCCCATTAGTCATATCAATTCCTAAATACTGAAGCTGCCCATACCTGGGTATTTGGGTCACTTTGAAGATAATGTTCTCATCCTCTGTGTCCTGATCAGTGGCATGCAGCTCATTCTTGGTTATTATGTAAGTACTTCTCTCCAGCACTGTGAAACCCGTGTTGGTAATCACAGGAGGTTTGTTGTCCACCGGTTGTAAAAATATAGTAAACAAGCCATCGACTGAGTTACCAGCTGTGTCCTCTACAGTGAAGGTGAACTGGACCACTTTGGGAGTGATGCCCAGTTCCTGGTCAGGGGGCTTGTATGCAATTTTATGGTGATTGACCTGAGCTTGAGTGAACTCTGTAATCACAGTATCAGAGCTATCGGTCAGTACAATGGCTCCAAGAGGTACTGGGTTGTTCTCATCTGTATCAGTGGGGGTCTTGACGATGGTATACTTCAGATCCCTGTCATCACAGTCCAGATCTGTGTAGCGTAGGAACTTCTTTCTAAAGTATGTCAACTCATATTCTTGAACTGTCATGTGCAGAGAAGTGCCTAGGTACAGCATTGGGGGTATGTCATCGACCGGATGGATTTTAACAGTGAATGTGTGCTCTCCTGACTGATTTGGGGGGTCATTGTCATCCTGGACTCTGAACACAAAGTGGTCAGTTACAGTGGTGGTGCTATGTGGCCCTTTGTGGCGGTAGAACAGTTTCCCATCTAGAATATCTTGCTGGAACCATTTGGTCACCACCTGTTCAAACATTTCATCAGTTGCACTAAATTTCCAAGCGGAGGCATCTGCAGGGGGCTCCACTTGTCTAAGCAGCAGCTCACCAATTACTGAATAGGGCTCCTCTAGTATAAACTTAATGGTTGAATCTTCAGAATCAATGTCAGTGGCACTCAAGATAAATGGTGAGATCTGCATCATTTCGTTCTTGAATAGCACAATGCCAGTGTTGGCATTAATGATGGGAGGCTCATCATCTGTGGGGGCAATTGTGATGGGGAAGAGAAACTCAACTTCATTTGAGCCATCGGTCATCCTGAAGATGATGTTGTCACTGTAGGTATCGCTCCCGTCATGCTGGTATACCACAATTCCAGCATCCAGGTCTGCTGGCGTGAAGAATTTTCGTCTGGACCCCAACACCGTCAGCTCACCGTGCTTCAAGCCATCAATTACAGTGATCTTCACATCTTCAAGGTTGTCTTCATCGCTAATTTCTAAATTCTGTGAACTAGACAATGGCCTAGACTGACCCTCAAACAATAGCTGACCTGTGTTCTTGGTCGCTACTGGAGCTAAAGTGTTCATTGGCTTCACAACAATCATAAATGCAAATGTATCAGATACAGCCCCATCTGTGTCAACTACTTCAAATTCGATCTGGAAAATCTTCTCTTCATTTGAATCCTCAGCCGGCGGCTTGTAAGCAATTTTCAGATCTTTGATATCTCTCTGATAAAATGATGTTATTGGTAAGTTCTGATCATCAGTGCTGATGATATATCCCTGCTGGTAACCCAGCGGAGATGTTACGTTGAAGATTAGATCATCAGAGTCTGATTCCACATCTTCAGCTCCCAGCATATCAGCAGTTATGGCTGTCATCACAAACTGGTCCACCTCCATCATCATCATAGCTATAAAACTAGCTTTGGGAGGTGTGTTTTCTGTGCCCTCTTTAATCCTTACCATGATCTGAAAATGCTCCTGCTGAATAGTATTTCCCTCATTATTTTGGATTTCCACTAACATTGGTATGTAATCTCGGTTGGGAGATTTGGTGGTGGCTGTGTGCAGATATCGAATGCCTTTCTTGAGAAACTCATCACAGTCAATCATCTGCCCATTAACAGAGTTATCAGAGAGAGTGCCATACCTGGGGAGGCCACCTGCACCGACCAGTGTTGCCACCTTGCAAGTAGTGGCGCCATCCTCAAAAGCAAAGTCCAGGCCTTTCTTGTCAATCGGGTTACTTTGGCCATTGAGTTTTTCCACAACAAGAGGCACGTTACGGGTCAGGACCTCCAGCTGCTGAAAGACCACCTCCACCTCCAACATAAAGGGAATGACCACGGTGTCTGTATGGGAGTCATACCTCAGCTGCAGCTTCACGTGGTCCTTGTTGGGACTCCGTGAGCCAAAGTGAGTATATTTCACTTCCTCAGCTCCAAATGCACATGGGAATTTTTTGGGTGTCAGCATTCCAGGTCTCTGGGCCAGCGGGTCATTGTCTAGCACCGTGATGTGGCAGCGATCTCCAGGCTGCACCTCAGTGACAAGGTCGTTGATAGGGTCCAGAAAGACAGAACGTCCAAAGGGAACTCTAATCCCATTGTTGGCAACCAAGATCGTCTCAGCATTAGGTCCAGATTGGCGCCTGTAGTGGAGTGCTGGATCGAAAGGCTCTGCTTCTGCTGGGTAGAAGCAAGAGCCTAATGAAAGCAATGCAAAGAGGCACTTGAGTAGTGCTGCATGTGATCTTGTCCATTGCAGACAACCAGCCATGTCCACAGCTAGTTGCACTGCAGTCTTAAAAGCAGCTTGCAAAAAACAGTCTCCAAGAGGTTGATAAAGAAATTCTCCCCTTCTTAATCACCTCAGACTTGTCTGTCTGTGGTCTCCCAGTGGTGTCCTTCTTTTTCTGTGTCTCTCTCCTCTCCTCACTCACCCACACACACAGCACAAGTGTGGCTGTTGAGGCAGTGCAGGTAATACTTAACTAGAAAGATAGTGACAGTGCAAGGCTCCTCCCACAGCTAATTTAAGGCACCAGATTGGACAGCCACCCCTTAGTGCTGCAGCGACCCAACCCCCCTTGGCCCCCTCTCATGCTCTAAATGCCCCCAGGCAGGAATTTAAAGGACATTTCTTGGCAGCTTTGAAGTTGGAAGCTACGTCTATTAAGACAGAATCACAAATCAATTTAAAAATCAATGACTTTTCTTTATTATTTACTTTTTAAGGTTATAAAAGGTGCAACACAGACACGGTTTTGTTATTATCCTTAGACAATAAGTTCATTGACTAATAATAGAAATGTAACTGGTCTCCTTAACCATCAAAGTTAATTGTATTTCTTTAGTATTAGTGAGTGTTCTAGAGCATCTTTTAAAACTGAGAATATTGTGAAAAAGTTTATTTGTACTCATAATTTAATTCAAAAAGGAAAATTGTCATATTTTATATTCATTATATATTAAAATGACATGTTTAAGCCTTTTTGTCTGAATGTTGATCAGTATGGCTTATAGGTAATTAAAATTGTGGACAAAAACATGAAATAGGTAAAAATCCCACTAACTACCAAGTTCAAGTATATACACTTCACAATTTGCAAGATTCACAAGATGCTTTAGCAGAGTATAAACACTGTAATGCAGTAATGTGGACCTCCTGGAGTGTGTGCTAAGAATGCTGGGATATGGTTTTCCTACATGCCTATGTCCTGGGAGGTCACCCAGTGTGGACATGTCGGCACCAGCAGCCTTTTCAGACTGACATCAGCTGGCTAGACAGATGGACAAGGAGGCCAAAGTGGCAAAGTGATCATCTTTTAATATCTGTACTCAACAGCTAATAATGTTAATTAATTCAACTTAAACAAAAGTCTGTTTAAATGAACAGTACACAACCAGAGCTTAAAGAGGAGCCAATTAAAGTTAATATCATTTTTCAAATTTGTACATATCCATATTATTTATGCTTGTAGGGTCACAGTTGAATTCAAAAGTTGACTTTTGACTAAATGAACACAGAAGGAAATGGCACACATGGCAAGGCAAAGTTTGGACACCCTTCCACTGATAAAGTCTCACAACTTAACTCTTTCAGTCTTATTTGACTCAGTATGTCAGGAACTGTCACCTGATGACAATTATAGTGTCAAATTCTCAGACTATCTTGTCTTAATCATCAGACATCACATCACACTGAGCACCAGCTTGACAAAATTGCTTTTAAAATTGATAGACCAAGTAAAACAGAAATATGATCACTTAAATTTTATATAGAAATCTTATTTACACAATCACATGACTGTGAGGAAGCCACACAATGCAGGAATAGCCAACATGCCCCCAAGTGGACAGAAAAGGAACCACACAGCTGCTTTTTGCTGTAAGTAGTTGTATGTCAGCTTATTTTTTAATCATATGTTCACAATTGCAACTTATGTTAGAATTTTACATCTTAAAAGTGATTGTCATCTATTAATATTTATGCTTTCTGGGTCCAAAATGTTGATGCGGTATGACAATATGAAAAAATAACTCGGGTCATATGACACAAAACATTGGCATGGAAAACTCATATGTGGTATATACAGTAAAGACTCAAATACAACAAGACTTCCAAGACTTAACCCTCAACAGCCACAGACTCTGCTAAACCTCTGGCTGAGCATCTGAAAATGAAGATAATTTATATATACAGAGCATCAAAGCACTTACAGGAAAAGCCAGACTGTAGACATCATGGCAAGACCTGAAAGACTAAGAAAACACTCAGGACTGCTTGTATGCTTTTCTGAAAGGCTAAACAAATATGACAGCAAGAGGGTTTAGATAACAGACTGGAGTGGATGCACCATTCTGCTGTATAGCACTGCTTATACAACATAATCTGCATGTAGAGTTATTGGAATAATACCATAACTGTGATCTCATCTCAAAAGTCAACATTTAAATTATGCAACACAACATCTACAAGAGCAAGAGGCAAGTTGATGAAAATAGCCTGTCAGCTATTAAGTATGGTGGTGGATTATTATGCTTTCAGGTTTTGTTGTAGCCAGTGGCTCAGAAATCATTGCACAAGTAGATGAAAAAGATTATTGGTATACAGTCATGGCCGAAAGTGTTGGCACCCTTGAATTTTTTCCAGAAAATGAAGTATTTCTCCCAGAATATTATTGCAATTACACATGTTTTGTTATACACACGTTTATTTCCTTTGTGTATTGTAACAACACAAAAAACAGAGGAAAAAAAAGGCTAATTTGACATAATTTCACACAAAACTCCAAAAATGGGTCGGACAAAATTATTGGCACCCTCAACTTAATATTTGGTTGGACAGCCTTTGGAAAAAAATAACAAATCAATCTATAACCATCAACAAACTTCTTACACCTCTCAACTGGAATTTTGGACCACTCTTCTTTTGCAAACTGCTCCAAGTCTCTCATATTTGAAGGGTGTCTTCTCCCAACAGCAA
>BRDA01017452.1:0-12694 GCA_036984385.1 Crenuchus spilurus | reverse complement strand
ATTAAGTATGGTGGTGGATTATTATGCTTTCAGGTTTTGTTGTAGCCAGTGGCTCAGAAATCATTGCACAAGTAGATGAAAAAGATTATTGGTATACAGTCATGGCCGAAAGTGTTGGCACCCTTGAATTTTTTCCAGAAAATGAAGTATTTCTCCCAGAATATTATTGCAATTACACATGTTTTGTTATACACACGTTTATTTCCTTTGTGTATTGTAACAACACAAAAAACAGAGGAAAAAAAAGGCTAATTTGACATAATTTCACACAAAACTCCAAAAATGGGTCGGACAAAATTATTGGCACCCTCAACTTAATATTTGGTTGGACAGCCTTTGGAAAAAAATAACAAATCAATCTATAACCATCAACAAACTTCTTACACCTCTCAACTGGAATTTTGGACCACTCTTCTTTTGCAAACTGCTCCAAGTCTCTCATATTTGAAGGGTGCCTTCTAACAGCAATTTTAAGATCTCTCCACAGGTGTTCAATGGGATTTAGATCTGGACTCATTGCTGGTCACTTTAGAACTCTCCAGCGCTTTGTTTCCATCCATTTCTGGGTGCTTTTTGAAATATGTTTGGGGTCATTGTCCTGCTGGAAGACCCATGACGAAGGACGCAAACCCAGCTTTCTGACACTGGGCCCTACATTGCGACCCAAAATCCTTTGGTAATCTTCAAATTTCATGATGCCTTGCACACAGTCAAGGCACCCAGTTCCAGAGGCAGCAAAACAACCCCAAAACATTACATTACATTACATTACATTTAGCGGACGCTTTTATCCAAAGCGACTTACAATAGTATAAATGTACAAAAGTACAAAAGTACAAAACATCTTTGAACCTCCACCATATTTAACTGTAGGTACTGTGTTCTTTTCGTTGTAGGCCTCATTCTATTTTCGGTAAACAGTAGAATGATGTGCTTTACCAAAAAGCTCTATCTTGGTCTCATCTGTCCACAAGATGTTTTCCCAGAAGGATTTTGGCTTACTTACATAAATTTTGGCAAACTGCAGTCTAGCTTTTTTATGTCTGTGTCAGCAGTGGGGTCCTCCTGGGTCTCCTGCCATAGCGTTTCATTTCATTCAAATGTCAACGGATAGTTTGAGCTGACACTGATGCACCCTGCGCCTGCAGGACAGCTTGAATTTCTTTGGAACTTGATTGGGGCTGCTTATCCACCATCCGAACTATTCTGCGTTGCAACCTTTTATAAATTTTTCTCCTCCGTCCACGTCCAGGGCGATTAGCTACAGTGCCATGGGTTGTAAACTTCTTGATTATGTTGCGC
The DNA here is from genome assembly GCA_036984385.1 of Crenuchus spilurus. NCBI lineage: Eukaryota > Metazoa > Chordata > Actinopteri > Characiformes > Crenuchidae > Crenuchus > Crenuchus spilurus. Next base: position 11,392 of record BRDA01017452.1, on the reverse strand, counting down.
ACCGTGGACAAAGGAACATCAAGATCTCTGGAGATGGACTTGTAACCTTGAGATTGTTGATATTTTTCCACAGTTTTGGTTCTCAAGTCCTCAGACAGTTCTCTTCTCCTCTTTCTGTTCTCCATGCTTAGTTTGGCACACACAGACACACAATGCAAAGATTGAGTCAACCTCTCCTTTTTATCTGGTTTCAGGTGTGATTTTTAAATTGCCCACACCTGTTACTTATCACAGAGCGTAAACCTGTAAGAGTGATGTTAAATGTTCATTTATCCATTTCTTTAGTCTTTTGTATTTATTACTCATTGTGTTCTGTATGTAAAACTATAGTTATTCTATATAAAATGCATTTTTGTTAATATTTTGGAGAGTCTGGGACAGATTAATTAGATTTACATTACTCTTTTGGAAAATATTGCTTCAGTTATTGTTCATTTCGGTTATCATCAAGCACTTTAGAACAGAAAAATGAGAAAAAGAGGTTCCATTGTACTTGAATTTAGTGAAAAATCATTTGAATTGTATGTAAATATACATCATTTTATGTAAATATACATCTAAACATCCAGATTGTCATTATGTAGATCAACTAAGTCATTTTAAACAGCCCTGGCATGCACAGTTGATAGATATTTTGGGACATTCTCCAGTGACAAATTATTTATCAGCCACATGACAACAACACATGTTTGACCGAGTTCAGGAGTATCCCCAACAAACCTGATGTCCTGTTGCCTTTTTTAACAAAATACCTCTCATATAATTTTATTCCTAGAACGTCCAAATATATCCTTTGCGGTTGCTGTCACCAGGGCTGAGATTTAAATACGTACAGTGGCTGAAGATGGAAATCCCCCCCCATTGCTGTCAGGACAGAGATGAGTTTATCCCATAATGTGACACATGATCTAGGACAGCAATACAAGCTCTGAGCATCCAGAGCAAAAAGGAAGGACAACTGTTCATCCATCACTGCTGACAGAGGGTTAAAAAGACAGTCAGAGACCAAAACAGTAGCCTACTTCCATCGTTCAGTTCTGACCCAGTCTGACCTCAACTTGGTGAGAATTGGGCGTGATAGTTGAGATTGCACAGTGTCATGCTGCGTATGGAAACCTCACGACCACATCAAGATAAAAATACACTCTTTCCATTTATGGAGCAGAGTTTCAATTGGACCGAGCAAGGATACCCGAGCCAATTCCCAATTGCCCAACAAAGTCCAATTCCAAAAACTGCAAAATGTAAATAAAAAAACAATGCAGTCTCATGGAGCCATGTTTTATTCACAATAGAACATAGAACACATATCACCATTTCATGTCTCATTTAGAACTTGACGGCAACAACACATGTCAAAAAAGTTGGGACAGGGTCATGTCTACCATTGTGCAGCATCTTCTCTTGTTTTAACAACAGCTTGTAAACCTGTGAGTGAGAATATCAGCTGGAGTTTTGGGAGAAAAATGTCTCATTCTTGTCTGATGTAGCTGCTCAGCAGATCTTTACTGGATTTTTCCGTTTATGATGCTCTAAATGTGGTCTAGAGAGCAGGCAGTTCAGTTCAACAGACTGACTCTTCTCCTATGAAGTCATGCTGTTGGGATAGTGCAGGATGTGGTTTAGTATTGTCTTGCCTAAAAGAGATGTTGTCTGGTTGGGAGCATATGTTGCTTCAAAACCTCTATATACTGTTCATTTTCATTCATTATTGATGCCTTTCCAGATGTGTAAGCTGCCCGCACCATAGACACTAATGCCACATATCATCAGAGATGCAGACCTTTAAACTGTGCGCTAATAACAAGTTGAATGGTCCCTCTCCTCTTGTCTGCAGAACACAAAATCCATGGTTTCAAAGAACTTCACATTTTGATTCATCTGACCACAGAACAGTTTTCCATTTTGTCTCAGTTCATTTTAAATGAGGTTTGGTCTAGAGAAGATGGCAGCATTTCTGGATTGTGTTGATATATGACATCTTATTTGCATGATACAGCTTTAACTTGTATTTGTGTACTGCACAGCAAACTTGGTTAACAAACAATAATTAATGGAAGTGTTCCTGAGCCCATGCAGTGATTTAGAGTACAGAATCATGCCTGTTTTTAATGCAGTGCCACCGGAGCACCTGAAGATCACAAGCATCCAATATTGACTGTTGGTGTTGTCCCTTCTGCACAGAGATTTCATATTCTTTGAAGCTTTTAATAATATTATGCACTGTAGATGGTGGGATATATAACGTTTTTGCAATTTTACGCAATTTTATTTTATGCAGTTTTTCACAATTTGGTGAACCTCTACCCGTGTTTGCTGTTGAGAGACTCTGACTCTCCAAAATGCTTTTTTTATACAAACATGTGATTTTGTTGGAAAATGGTTCCTCTTGCTGTTCTGGCTAACATTCTGGCCCTCAAAGACCTGTTAGTCCGCCTCTAAAAATCCACCTCCACTCCACTTATTATTCTAAATTAGAAGCACCTGTTTGACATCAATAGCTGCATAAAGACACCTGCCCACCCCACACAATCAGTAAGACTCCCAATTACTAACATGGCTAAGACCAAGGAGCAGTCGAAAGACACCAGAGACAAGATTGTAAACTTTCTCAAGGCTGGAAAGGGCTACGGGGCAATTGCCAAGCAGCTTGGTGAAAAAAAATGGAAGAAACTAAACATGTCTGTCTGTCTCAGGTTTTTGTTTAACAAAATCAATACAACACACAAACTGTAGCTTATTGTTTTGTGGTTTGGTAAAATGGACAGAATAAATCCCTCTTTTTTATTTCATATATTTACTGTAACTTTCTACACCATTCATTCACATGCAGTGGCCATAGACTATCCCGAGGGTAATTATAAACACAGATGAACAATGCAGAGCCTGGAACATTATCATATGATGCTTTGAGTAAAGGGGACATAAATAAAGGGCACTCTGTTTATTTTAGGCCATGTTTGGGAGTACTCCATACTGTTCTTAGCAACGCTTGTCACACAGTCACTGTTAGCATAGTCAGAATGCTCAGAACGCCACAAGAGCAAAGCGTATCCATTTATATTTTGTTACTTTGCTAAAATAACCTTTGGTGTACTCCTTACAAATGACTGCTCAACCACCTAATGTGGAAACACAGGCCTACTGCTAACTCATTTAACCCACATCCACTTGGAAAAGGTAGGCAGCCATCCAGGGTCCCTATGAGTCAACGGCCCCAAATATAATTACTGTATATGTTGTTATTAAAGTTATAATGTAATTTGCTAAAGTAGACATTATTTTTATTTCAATAATGTCTCCCCAATCATATTTGTAATGGACTATCCCATGCTTTTACATAGACCAGCATTAGCAAGGCATTATATTTATAGGCAAGATAATTTATAAGAATATATATTTGTAAGAATGTATATGAATTGTTTTTTTTACTAAATAAATCTCATTAACAGTGCAGTTCTGTATTTGTATGCATAACATTAATCTTGCATTTATTAAATAGTTTTTCTAATAATAAACTAAAAATAGTAATGACTGATTATAACCAAACTGCATTTTTGTCATTTATTGTCTAATGAGCTGTTGTTCCTCTTTTGTCAAGGTCAGCATCACTGGGGGTTGGGGCAGGAGATGCCGGAAGTGTTGTGTTGCTCAAGGTCACAATGCACTCAATACAAAAATAGTCTGAAGATGAATGCTTATGTTTAGGTTTCAGTGAGACGCCTTTAAAATATAAGACCTCACAAATATTCAGAAAGAGTATGGGAAATGAAAAAATCTGATCTGTAAATTCTGTTCACCGTGAACCCTGATACAGTGCAATGTTTGATATTTTACCAAGAGAAATTAAAATGTTGTTTGGGAAAATGTAAAATCTGAAGAATACAAAACACTATATTTTAAAAAGTGTATATATATATATATATATATATATATATATATATATATATATATATATATATATATATATATATATATATATATACACACACACACACACACACACACACACACACACACACACACACACACCCATTTTAAATTTAATCATTGTAACATGTCCCAAAAATATATCAAATATTTTACCAAGTGAATTTGACTCTTTTTGTCATGCTCCCTGCTATTTCTGTTTCTATCACACTCTACTCCAGAACTACATTTCCCATAAGCCATGGAGCTCCTTTGAGCTCATGTGTGACTTCCCTCTCCAACTATCTTCCATTGAGACTCTGATTACCTGGACTAATTAAGCCAAGCCTGAAACGCAGTACATTGCTTGGTATTGTTGTGCACACATTAATGTAGTTGGTTGTCTTCAGCCTTTTCATGGTTCTGTCTCTGTTGCTTTGTTCTTTTGTTTGCCTGTATGTGTTTGCTGTGTTAGCCTTCCTTATTTATTGAGACCTCAGCGGTCCTCTGTTAGCCTTCCTTGTTTATTGAAACTTCAGCAGTCCTCTGTGTTAGCCTTCCTTGTTTATTGAAGCTTTAGTGGTCTTCTGTGTTAGCCTAGCTTGTTAGATTCTTGGCTTGGTAGTGCCTTAGCTTGTTAGCTCTTTAGCTTATTCAGCCAGCGGCCTCAGCATTACAATTTTCTTTAGACAATATACACTTATTTTAAATGTAGCAGCATTTAGTAATTGTAGTTATTTAGCAAATAACACTCAAATATGTGATTTCATTTTAAATATTCACGTATTTTACATTTAATTATTGCAACATTGTCCAGAAATATATTTAAAAAATATTTTACCAAGTTTATTTCTTTAATAATAAATACAGTAACGTGAAATGTAATTACTGCAGCACACTCAAAAGAATAATATCTGAAGACGGCAAAAATTTTTTTAAAAAGTTGTTTACTTTTGGTAACATAATAAAAAAATAACATTGTTTGGACCCTACAATTGATTTGGTTTGATCAACATAAAAAACTTGACTGTTCTATTGAATACAAATCACAGTTAATGCCTGAAAATAACTTTGGTGCTTTTGATCCATAAAACTAAACAAACATTCTTCATAATATAATATATGTTCTTTGGTGTCCTGTGAGATGCTCTTGCTGTGTAAAAAGAAACTTGCCCTGAGTCATTCCCAGCATTCTTATATACTTATCACGCCTGAACATCTCCCAACCTCGCATATGACATATGACTATGTTGATGTATGGCTGCCTCCAGCTGCAGAGGGTAGTTGTGGACATGTGTCACTAACGGGGTGATAAGAGGCGAAGCCCTCCATCCTGCGGCTACAGCACCAGTCTGAAGTATGCTAATAAACAACTCATTATGATTTCAGTACTGTCATGGCTGATCACAGCTATTGTCTCTCCTCATCTTGCGCTCGACTGAACATGCTTGTCAGACTTGTTGAAAGGGAAATGTCTTCTATTCAACACATGTGCATCAATTCTGCTACATTCAGGAACATCATACGTCCATTGATCAGGACAAGAGCCCCGAACAGACTTCAGGAGGGAAGACTGATTAATGTGGAATATCTGTCTGTCTGTCTGTCTGTGTCTATCTATCTATCCATCTATTGATCTATCTATCTGTCTATCTATTTATACATCTATCTGTATGTCTGTCTAAATATCAGTCCATTTTGTAACAGAAAACTTTTGGAAGTTCTACCCTACTGAAAAAAATACTGTTGATAAAATCTATAATGGGATCTTAATGGGAATTGGGGCAGCTGAGTCTGACCAGCAGGTTGCCAGTTCAAGCCCCTGAACCAGTAAGACATGACTGAAGTGCCCTTGAACAAGGCATCTAAACCCAAACTGCTCCCCGGGCTGTGAATTGGCCTGAGAGGTCAAATTTCTCTGTGTGAAGGCACACTGGTCAATGTGTCACTTTAGATAAATAAAAGTGGGCTTAATGGTTACCAGGACACACCACTTGTGTACTTTGGAACACTTTTAGATCCCAATAAAAGCAGTTAGATGTGTCTAGAATCAGTCACAAGTCAATTCAAATTGTTTACATTTTTATATCAAGTCATCAGACAATGGAAAATAATATTAGACCATTACAAAAGCATCAAAAACATTTTTTATGTTATCTGCAATGTAGATCGTCACTGATAGTGACTAAGAATGGCTGGATGGTCAAGGGATTCAAATAGTATTATACTAAAGTAGTTAGTATAAAATTTCTACATACAAGATAAAATATACGGTAATGTGTCTTCAATGTACATATAGAATAGCTTCAGCTTAGCACTGTCATTATATTAAAATCCCAAAGAGATGCTAGAAAACAGAAGCATTTATTTGGGGATTTGTTGTTATTTTCCCAAATGTAAGGCCTACACATGGCTTTCCACTTCATATACATAGTTTCTTCCACTTTAAATCAGACAGAACTGAAGCATCACCCTGTTAATGGCAGAATCTTCATGTAAGATCTCATAAAAGGTCATATTAGATTTAAAAATGAGGTAAATAATTAAAAAATGTTAATTAATGTTTGTTTATGTTTGTTTATTGTTAGTAAAGTTGAGAAATGTCTAATCCTTAGCCAGAGTAAACTAGTCTCTCCTGAATGTCAGTGCAGGGCAAAGCTTTACTGCCCATTGCCCTGAAAGTCCCAGCAACGTCACTGACACCTCAGCTCTTCCCTCACACCCACCTCAGAATAACTCTCCCCCCAGTAAGGAGAGCAACACTTTCTTTTTGCTTTCGCACACCGCAGCATCCGGACTATTCGCCCCTGTAAATATACACTGTATAAATAGAGGATCCTGGGATACCTTACCCCTCTGGATCAAGAGCAGGGAGAGCATGGAGAAGGATGGCATTCCTGTCCCTGCCCACTGGCACCACTCTCTCAGTGCTGTGGTCATCTCTGCGTTCCTCTGTTACCTCCACCCCTCTTCTCTTTGAGCGCCACCATAACATCAGCTGCCCACTGAGAGGAGAGCCAGTGGTTTACTGGGTATGTTGGCATCTTCTGAGTTACCATCGTCAGCCCCAAAAGCAGAGGAGACACTTAGTAACAAGTGCTCTATATAACAACTGGACTACATCCAGCTTTACTGTAAACAGATTCTGTCATGAGAAAACCATCACATCAGTAACTTTAATAACTTTATAGAAAAAGTCTTCAATTAAACTTTACATGTGACATGTACATTATGTAGTATCTCCTCTTCTTGTAGTCTAAGAGGCCAGATGTAGTTGCTCAGCAGTTCTAAGTCTTTACTGTATTTTTCAGTTCATGATGCTCTAAATGTGGTCTGGACAGCAGGCAGGTCATTTCAGCAGACTGACTCTTCTCCTGTGAAGTCATGCTGTTATGATGCTGCAGGATGTGGTTTAGTATTGTCTTGCATAAAAAAGATGTTGTTTAGATGGGAGCATATGTTGCTCTAAAACCTCTATAAACTGTTCAGCATTATTAGTGCCATTCCAGATGTTGTAGCTGTCCATGCCATAGATATTAATGCCACCCACATACCATCAGAGATTCAGGCTTTTGCGCTGTGCACTGATAACAAGCTAGATGGCCCCTCTCCTCTTCAGTCTGCAAGTTTTGATTCATCTGACCACAGAGCAAAGGTGTCAAAAGTATTCACATTCATTACCCAGGTAGAAGTATAGATACTAGGGTTTAAAAAAACTTTTATAGAAGTTGAAGTATCAACTTAAGCTTCTTACTCAAGTAAAAGTACAAAAGTACTGGTTTCAGAACTACTTAAAGTATAAAAGTAAAAGTAATGTAAGGAAAACAAATGCCAAAACTTAGGCTGTGCCACAGGGGCATATAGTGCACTACCCCACCCCCACCCCCAAAATAATTTTTTTCTAAAAGCCATAATGACTACAATGTTATATTAAAATGGTAATGTTGAATTTTTGGGATGTACTGGCTACCTGTTCAGCTGCATATATGCCCCTTAAAAATGAAAACATTTTAGTCATTTAAAATATATTAGTGGACCATATATGTGTAGTACTGTGCTTACTGGAGAGTGACGAGACATGTGATGTGCAGGTGCGATGGATCGCTTACCAATAGAGCATCAAAATGATATTTGTTTATACTCATCATCCAATCACAATCACATTCACTCTTTCTGGATGGCCAGTTTATCTGGATAGGATGTTTTTTGAATGATGACAAACCAAAATGAAATGTAATGAGTAGAAAGTACCGATAATTACATGAAAATGTAGGTACGTAAAAGTAAAAAGTTGTCTGAAAATAATTACTCCAGTAAAGTATAAATAACCAACATTTCTACTTAAGTATAGAAACAAAGTATTTGTACACCTCTGCCACAAACCACATTTAGCCTCAGTCCATTTTAAATGAGCTTTGACCCAGAAAAGATGGCAATGTTTCTAAATTGTGTTGGCATATGGCTTCTTATCTTTTTTAAGTTGCATTTGTGGATCGCCCTGCAAACTGTGTTCACAGACAATGATTTCTGGACGTGTTCCTGAGCCCATGCAGTGATTTTGAGTACAGATTCATGCATGTTTTTAATGCGGTGCCATCTGAAAATCTGAAAACCATGAGCATCCAATATTGATCATTGGCTTTGTCCCTTGCACACAGGGATTTCTCCAGATCGATGATATTATGTTCTATAGATGGTGAAACATTGAGGAACATTTCTAGATGCTGTTTGTTGCAAATGTGAACTTCTGCCCATCTTTGCAACTGAGACTCTCTCTCTCTCACTCTCTGTCTCTCTCTCTCTCAATGCTTGAGGCTACCAGTGTCCAGACTTCCTCTTCGTGGATCGAACATAAGCTCCAGGTGCAAACACACCCACCTCAAACACTGAGCGCTAAAAGACAGGAATTAATGACTACTGCAGGACAGAAACTTCCCTTCTAACAACAGCTCTGACAGAACGAGGCCTGATGTTTCAGCCACTGAAGAAGATGATACACAGGAATGAACATAAACATTACTGTCTGTGAACAGTATTCTCAGGAGTGTCTGAAAATTACTGCTTTTATTTGGCATTAGGCTGCTGTTTTCTGTACAATACTGTGCTAAAGGCTTAGGGAGGGGCATCTTGGCATTGTAAGTAATTTTTGTTTTTGCATGTAAAACCTGATAATAAGGTTGTTCTTGTCACTAGTTAACATTTTTTTATATTAAATCTCAAATTATTAGAATATTATATATGTTTAAATTCAAACATTATCAATATTTTAAAAAACACTGAAATATGTCACTTTATGTGTAATTTAAAAAAATATATGACAACTGATCTTTTACATAAATAAAATTTAAATTAATTTTTTTCGCAATATTTTAGGAGAAGCACTAGTACTGTACAATAAGTAACAGCAAGATCAAATAGATGTTTCCCACACTGTGTGGTTAAGATAGCTCATAAAAAGCATACAGAGAGCTCTTACTGTCTAAACTACTTCCTATGAGCCATAAAGCAGGGAGGCATTTTTACAGCCTCTCAGACCTCAGCAAACTGCCCACCAGCAGTAACACTATAACAGTGGCCAGTTAGGAACAGCTTCTAATAAACGTCTGCAGCCTGGAGACTATAACAGAGTGTCTATAGTTATAACAAGTTACATTTCAGACTGTTAAAGACTCTTTTAAATGAAATCTGATCCTTATTGTTCCAAGTTTGAAATACCTTCAACTTACAGCTGTAAATTCATTCTAAAGCTACTTATTGTTATACTTGCATTTTCCTGTTTTTATAACAAGGTTTCTGCAGATTTCAGCAGAACATTATAATATAGTACAATTTAAGACCTGTTTCACATCCACACTGACAAAAAGTACAACACACAGTACTCAAAAGTTAGGATACAATTTTTTTTCCATACATTGTAAATGAAAACAAACCAAAATATGTTTTAGATTTTAGATTCTTCAAAGTAGACACACAACTGATGTCTCAAACACATTAAGAAGCAAGAAATGCAAGTCATTAACTCTTCAAAAGGCACAGCGTATATATATATATATATATACACTTCTTTTTTTCTAAGCAAATATCATGCATTTACACCCAAAGTTCCTCATTTTAACATTTTCCTGACAAAGGTGTAGTGAGCATCAAATGTGTTATTTTTACCAGGTTTCAACCAAATATTAAATGCAAAGTTCTCAAGACAGATCTCATTTAACTTACACTTACCTGGAGTAAAAAAAGTTAACAAACACTATTTCAATGTTTTACTTCAACAAGTAGCTATTTTTGATGAAAAAACACCACAATCTACAATCTATACCCCAACATACTAGCTGGGATATGCCAGTATATTTGCAAAAACCTAATTAAAAGTACTGTTGGAAGTTAGCAGCACCTTAGACAATACGTGGTCATATTACATATGTTGTTCACTGGGGGCACTAGCTACCTCCAAGGTGTCCCATGCAGTATAAAACAGCCTTAGAAGAAGAGCTGAGGGATCGTCTGTTTGGCAAAGCAGAGAAAGTTCTTCTTGATGAATGCCATTGTTTTGGAGAACTCAACAAATCCTCACCTTATTGGATTATATGTTCTTAATTTCTTTATTCCCTAAATATAAAATTAACTAAATCAGTGCTACACTGGCACCACTCAGGGTGTCAGTGCTACACTGTGCTACAGTGCTTGGACACTTCATCCACTTGGGCTGGCCTAGCCTGTTTTAAGATAAGCTAATTGTCTTACATTTGCAAAATTTGCAAATGCACTTACATTAGCTTAGCTACATGCTAACTAACATGTCTATTTATACAGATCAGGTTAAGTTTTAAAGGGAAATTCATTGTAATATTAACTCTAGATAACAATTATGAGGCTTAACTTTTAAACCCTTAAAAGTATTTTAAGGCACAGTATGTTGTTTCCAGCAACATCTAGTGGTTTAGTTTCCATATTGCAACCAACTCAAAACTATTTCCACAGCCCCCCCCTTCCACACATGAAGAAGTCTCTACGGTGGCCGTAAATGTGTCAAATCTTTGTTATTCCCGAAAGTGATGTCTAACAGCAGCTTTAGAGCTAGTGATATCTCAAGTGGTAAGATTAATTTTAATTAGAAATTTAGGAAATGTAATATATAAAATTACAATGCAGACGAAACATATTTTCTGCACTTCAGTAGTGCTACTGTAAATGTTAGCTGTTTTCTGTACAAACACAAGATAATGTAACAAAGTAAACTCACCTTTTTTTTTCAAGGCAAGACGGCGGCGCGCAGTTGTGAAGCGGCTTCTCATGCTCCTAGCTACCCAGTTTTAGTAGTTTTTATGTCTGTTTACGTCGGTTCTGATACTGAATTCACACGCCCTAGGTGGCCGAGTTACAGCCAAACCGAACTCATGCAGGTAAGACACAGTTTAGCCACAGAAGCAGCAACTCTGGATAACAACGTTCGGGCTGAACTGAGCAGACTACGGCTTCTCCG
>BRDA01017445.1:0-10390 GCA_036984385.1 Crenuchus spilurus | reverse complement strand
TATATATATATATATATATTGTTCTCATGCAACAGCTTCACTACTCAAATGTTCTGTTGATGAGTTTAACAAAATCTATGTGATGGCTGAAGAGCATCTGAAACCAAACTGGCTTGCAGCATATCTTGCCCTTGTATTTTGCTGCGTTTGTTTTTTTTTGTATTTTTTTTATTATAATAAACATCTTCATGATTTTCATTTCATTGCTTTATTAATCTTCTACAGGAACAAACATTTTAATGCAAAATAAACTGCAAATGTTATAGCACATTTAAATACTGTACAGGTTAACCTGCTAGATTAGAAACAAAACATTTTGGCCATTTCCATACATAACAGACCACTTTGTTAAACTGACACAGCATTTCTCAGTTACAGTATACAAATAATCCAACATGCTGGGTCATAAGACTTACTTGAATATATGGACTCTTTGACCCAGCAGTGGGTTGTTTTAAGTCTTTTCTTGAGTTGAGATTTATTTGGTTTATGTGTTATATATTGCTTCTTTTTTCAGTGGAACCAACCTTTATAACTAAACTAACATGGGTTTGAAAAATACAGTTTACAGTGTAGATGTACCTTTAATAAAACACCACTTAACAGAAAGTAGTAAACTGTATATTTCATGGAGGTTTTAGTATTCATGTCAGTGATAATCTCTGCCCACATTAAGGTTTCTCATTTCTAATCAGCTTCTTCAGGTACTTTTAATTTATGTTAAAAATGCATTGTATGTTGTATGAATTGGCTGGGCTGATATTGTGACACAGTCATTAACAACAGCTGGGCTAGAAAGAAAAAAAATTATCCAGCACTGCACAAATAACCAAACAAAATGACCCAACAGACTCAAGCCAGCATTTGGGTTTTTTATAGAGAGATACATAGAGGAAGACAGAGAAAGAGTGAGATAGAGAGACAGACATAGAGAGATAGTGAGAGGAAAAAGAGAAATAGAGGGAGATACATAGAGGGAGGCAGAGAAAGTGAGTGAGTGAGTGAGTGAGTGAGTGAGTGAGTGAGTGAGTGAGATAGATAGATAGATAGATAGATAGATAGATAGATAGATAGATAGATAGATAGATAGATAGATAGATAGATAGATAGAGAGTGAGAGAGGAAGAGAGAAATAAAAGGAGAGAGAAATAGATAGATATATTGTGAACAGATGTTTAGCTAATGGGCTTTAATTTACATTATCTCTAAGCCTGATTGAAATTCCATTGCTGGAAGTAGCACATTTAATTGTTTTGCCACATTGTTTTATGTCTGAAACGTTTAGCAGACATGACTTGTTTCACTTTGCAGCTTTGTTGAAAAGGTGTGAACATTTTATGGTTTCTGGATCTTATGAAACAAGAAATTTAAACAGTAAATGAGCTCTGTGGCTAACAAAAATCACACCTGTGCCTCCCCAGAGAGAGCTAGAAACTAGGCTCAAGAAGAAAGACTGAGCTCTAAACACTTACAGTACTTCAGTATTTTAGATGTGAGTTTGAAGAGAGGAGATTAACACAGAGAGATTTAGTGTAGAGAACACTGGAATCCTGTTGTCATCCTGTAGTTGGAGTGATGCCCATGTCCTTGTCTAAGAGGATTTTATCTATGGGAAAATTTGCTTTAGTAAATAGCTTCTATCACATCCTGTCATAAATGTTCTAAACCTTTTTTCTGGTGATTATTTATTATCAGAATATCACTGGAACCAACACATTGAAATTACATCACATGAAAAATTTTAGAATGAAGGTTTAACGCTATTAGAAAACATCAGTAACTCTCAATATAGGTACTACTGCCAATGTACTTTAACTAGCACATAAATATTTGCCAGTTTGTTTTGGGCTGTTTTGGTGAGACTACCAGTGTGATGATGTCAATTCAGTGTTCTGCAGTTTAACAAATTCAAAATATAGCTGATCCAATCATATTATGTGGATAAATTGAAGAAAAAACATCAGTTTTAGAACATATGTCTACAACAGGCTGTGATACAGAAGATTTACCAATACTCCAAAACTCCCACAGAGAAAATCTTTTTAGACATGAGGTACTCAATATGGGTTTGACACTGTTAAGGGTGACACATGGCTTCAGTTTTCTATTAAAACATGGCTGGAGAGGAATTTCATTAGGGAGGGTGGGGGTGTTAAGCTCTTTGTAATAAGGCTGATGTGTTATGTGAAAAAGGTGTCTGTGCATGTGGCCATGCCACTTCAGGATGAGGAAGACCTAATGTAGGAACATTTCCTCAGTTCTCATGCTACAAAAATGTTTTATACATACTGTGTGCAGCTTTTATTTGCGAAAAGTAGAGGTTCTGACACAGGTTCCTGAGATTAATCTGAATAGCTGAAATGCACTTAGCCATATAATAGAAAAAGCAATGGAAACACATTGAAAAAAATAATAAACATGTCACATCCTCCAATGTAAAAGTGGAAGTTAAAAATTTTATTTACATATAAAGGTTAATTTATACTCCTTTATGTCTGTTTCAAACAATGTAACCATCACTACCTACAAACGTATATCAAGTGTTTTTTTTGTTTGTTTGTTTTTTTAATAATTTCAACAATATACAGTGCATACAATATACAGTGAAAAGTGTACACTTTGTGCAATAAAAACAAATGAAAATACAATATCCAATAACTTAATATAAGGTGACTGCAATGTGTCCTTTACATTGGCATGTGTGCATTATATCGCTGAAGGGCAGTTCATGGTCAAACAACAAAAACAGTTAACAGTGAAGAAGGTTATGAAATAGTACTTACAACAAAAAAAGATGAAAGAGGCAGTGCTGTGAATTCCTTGGTAGCACTGTGAGTTCTAGCTAGCACTGAAAATTCCTAGCTAGCACTATGAGTTCTAGCTAGCACTGTGTATTCCTAGCTAGCACTGTGAGTTCTAGCTAGCACTCAGAATTCCTAGCTAGCACTGTGAGTTCTAGCTTGTACTGTTAATTCCTAGCAGCATTGTGAATTCTAGCGAGCACTCTGAATACTATCTACTAGTGTTGCAGTCAAGACCGCACTGTCAGAGTCCAAGACCTTCCAGAGACCACAGGGGACAGAGGCCGAGACAAAATCAAGACTTTGTGGAGTCGAGTCCAAGACCAAGACCGAGTCATTTAGGGGTCGAGACCAACTAACATCAACACTGTGCCAAGACCAGTACTAAACAAAAAATAAGCCAGGACTAAATAGCCAATATACTAAAATTAATCAACAACAATGAAAATTTAAATAAATAACAAATGTATTATGCATTTTTAGAACATTGCATTATTAACACAGAAATTCAAAAAAGCTGTCTAACAGGACTTTAACTGCACAGGTAACAAGAAAATCAAAAAGTTACCATCACAAAAATTTTATTTAAGCACTTTTCAAGCACTTTCAAGACATTGCCAGGTGTTTTCAAGCACCATACAATTAGAAACAAATCCATATAGTCATTACATATTCAAGTATTTTTCTACCATATCTTCAACAACACATAAAATAACAATTCAGTGTGCAAACTCCAGGACTACGTTTGCAGAGGAACTCATGATTATTAAATCCAAACTTTATGACAGATGAAGTGGTGGACATGTCAGCGCAGAAGACAGCCTAGCTTGTACTGGCAGCCGGTCTTGTGTCGAGACTGGTATAGCCAATAGTGCTGCTTGTGCGTGTGTGTGTGTGTGTGTGTGGTGGAGGGGCGGTGATTAAAAATACTCTTAATTCAATGGTTGTATCTAAAGTCACTCATAGAGGGCTCCAACAATGCTGTGCAGAGGCGAGACCAAGAAAGATTGTCCCGAGACCGAGACAAAGCCGAGTAAACATGAAACCGAGATAGTGACAAGACAAGATAGTGTCTGACAAGATAGTGAAAAATGCGCTCGAGTCCGAGACAAGTCCAAGACCTTGAAAATGCGGTCTTGAGACCAAGACCGATCTCGAGTACTACAACACTACTAGCTACCACTGTGAATTCTTAGCTAGCACTGTGAATTCTATGTAGCACTGTGAATTCTTAGCTAGCGCTGTGAAATCTATGCTAGTGTTGTGAATTTTATGTTAGCATTGTGAATTCCAGGTACCTATGTAGGGCTGCACGATTTGAGTAAAATATCTAATTGCGATTTTTTCACAGAATATTGCGATTGCGATTTAATGCGATTTAAACCCCAAACCTGTTTTAGTGGTTAACATATCTATCAAATATAATTATAAACTTGTTTCTACATAAAAAGGATTCCCAGGGTTCTCAGATTAAGAGTTGTCAGTTTTATTTTTTAATTTCAACACCTATAAAATAAAGACAGACAAAATACATAAATTCACATAAACTGCAACATGAGTAAAAATCTTAACAGTAACAGTAAATGTGTGAAACATGAATGAATATCAAATTACTTGCATATTTGACTGGTCAACAGTGGACAGTAATGCCTCACTAGAAAAGCTGAAATTAAAATGTATCTGTTTTATCTTAAACAGCGGCCGTTTCCCAGACACTGAGATTAAGCTTAGTCTTAGAGTGCACCACCTTTTGAATGAGATTTTGAGTGCATTTTCTGAAAGAAAAATACATTCTATGAAAAATGCTAGAATGTAATAAAAACTAACAAAAAGTGCCATCAGTGCCGGTTACTTTTATTTCTATGAATAAAACACACACACACACACTATATCCATCCATCCATTATCACATCTGCTTAATCCTTAACAGAGTCACGGTTAGACCCCTACCCCCTCACTGGGCTCAGGGCAGAGCATCACACTATTCAACTAAGCCCAGGACAGGGCGCCAGTCCATCACTAGGTGCACACACACGCATGCACACACACACAGAGACAATTTAGAGTACCCAAACACACACAACTATGAAAGTGTCACACCATGCATTTATATATGGAGAGAACTAAAATATAAAACAAATATTTTATAGATATATTTGTGTTAAAAAGTATGAGCCTAGTATAATTTAAAAACAGATAAAGAGAACATGATGCCAAGTTTGAGAGAGAGAGAGAGAGAGAGAGAGAGAGAGAGAGAGAGAGAGAGAAGAACGTGACAGCATGTTCAATATTCTTTAATATTATTTACTTACTGATCGCAAGATTGAGTTTCTGGCCAAAACACTGAAGCCTGCTCCACTCGTTTATTTCAGCTGCCTTCATCATATTTGAGGCGTTATCTGTGGTTGTGCACACTTGCCCCTCTTCATTTAAACCCGACTTAGCCAACTTGTCTTTTAATCCATTAGCGATGTTAAGTGATGGGAAGGTCCAGTTCGGCTCTACCACATATCTGTCGTTGTCACGTAATACTCCACGTTTCTCAGCTCCGTTTCAACTTTGTCAGTTGTCCTGAAACCAAAATGCCCCCATACACACAATGTGCAGTTTTTCTTTGGTGCTAACTCATCCACTGGACTTTGGGCCTCGCTCGCTTGTTCAGGTAAAATGTTCATCTTTTCCCTGACGTCGAGTGCAGTGCTGCTTGTTTTTAGCTTTCTTGCTAAAGATATTAGCTATGCCGGATATGCATGATTAGCGGCTTCTGATTGGTCATCAGCAGGCAGTTCACACGTTTTTTTTCCCCTAGTGATACTTTCAGGCCATTGGCTAATTCAAATCGCAGCTCCTGCAATTGGAAAATTGCGTCCATTCAAATCGCGATTTCGATTAAAAAACGATTAATCGTTCAGCCCTATACCTATGCTAATTCTAGCTACTGATGTGAATTCCTAGACAATCTCCACTGATACTGCTCCATTTTGCCCATATCTGTAAATGCTGATTTATGCTTATAATTTGTGCTCTAAATACAGATACTGATACAGATATGAACGGAGCCTTATTTCCATGACTCTGTGGTCATTTTGTCCATATTTCTGAACATTCTCTGAAATATACAGACAGGACAGCACAGTACCATTGGAAATCATGAGGGTAGTGTAGGCAATTGCTCAAGCAAAGCAGAAGCTCTGACAGAATATAAACTTATGGATGAACTTTTTGACTGGTAATGCAAAACTAGCTGGGAATTCACAGACCACCACTGTTTACACTGCTGCCTCTTTTGTGTTGCATGTACATTATTATCACAGTGTTTTCCACCATTGTGATAATTGTTATTGTCAGAAACCTTGGACTCTGAAATGCCCTCTAGTGGATGTATTACATCTGTGCCAATGAAAAGGAAATCGTAACAATAAACAAACTCTGGCAGAAAAAAAATTCTCTGTCCACGTCAGAGTTGTAGTAAGTACAGAATGACCTCCTCCACTGTCACCATGTTTGTTGTCAGAAACTTTTGACTCTGAACTGCCCTCTAGTGCGTGTATTGCTTAACATTCATCCAGTATGTAGTGATGGTTACATTGTTTGAAACACATATATGGCTCTGTCCGTATCCGTATTTAACGTTCAGCATAAATGAGCCTTTATAAGCAATTTGCCCTCACTACATGGTCCAACAACATGCTCTAATTACCACCATCCTAACCTCAAATACACACAACACAGGAGCAGGATGGAGAGGTAAATCCAATACACTGGAGTGGTGAGGGGGGTTGTGATGACTTGCTAAAGTTTCCAGTGTGTCCTGCTGTGCTTTGGCCTCTCCCCCTCCCTTCCCTCTTCAGCTCGCCTCTAATTTATGTTTTAAAAACGTTCCCTGTGACACGGGTGTGGGCTTTACCGCACCCCATGGCCTGTAGACAGTGTGGCCTGTGTGAGAGAGTCTGCCAGGGGGGAAGCTATCACTGATTAGCGCAGCCTGTAGAGGCCTCCAGGTAGCAATAACACCCCCCTCCCCTCAGCATGGTGGTACATTCCTCCAACCCTGAGGCCATGCAACTTATTTTCACCTTTTTTCTCCCCTGTACTGTGACATGACCTGCCTCCTGTGCTGTGATTGGCTCATACTCAGCTGTGAGTAAAGCAAAGGTTAAATATCTGCCTGTTTAATTATATCAACTTAGAAATAGCTCTTATAATCATTTTATTCAGCAGACAAATTTCACTTTAGGAAAAAATATATTAATTATACCTACAAGTAAACCTCAGAAGAATTTCTTTGCAAAGCACTAATGTGCTTTTGTTGAATGTTGAACTGCTTTATAGTCTCATAATGAATCATAATGAAAAAAGGTTGTTGATGTTTTTAATCAGGTGTGTCCAAACGTTTCTTGTTGGGGGTCAGAAGGAAAAAAAATTCTACACTCACAGACCACAGACTCATAGCTCTGTAGTAGTGCTATAAAAGTTTTTTGGTGATCATGGTACATTTTTAAAGTAGTCCAAAAACCAACACTCCACCAGCTCTGAAAATTTATTTAGAACTGCATTTTAAAAAAGCCCAATTTTGCATAAAAACTGTGTACCTGGCAACCCTTAAACCACGTCACCAGCGTAGCTATAGTTACTGACGCCTTCATCATTACCACAGAAACAGATCAGTTTGTGATGTTTGGAAGCACAAATCTGATCTGATCACTTACCAATAACAGTGCAGACTTGCCCAGTTAGGTGGCTTGGCACAGAGTGCTTCATTATGTATAATGCAGTGCAATTTCCCAGCCTCACCTTCAGACTCACAAACTTTTCTGCAGACCATAGAAGCTGTTCCATTTCGCTCGCCCTTCAAGGCTGGAGCTCTATCAGTGATGACTTCACACAACTTGTCCCAAGGGAGACTCATATTTTCAATTGCAATTGACAGCCTCAAAAAATATCCTTTCCTTGCTGTTGTACCCATGAAGCACTTTAAATCGAGGAGTTCTTCTGAAATGCTGAAGTCATCATCAATCCCTCCCAAAAAAAAACAGCTGAACCATGTTTTCAACACAAATGATGGAATAAAAATCTGATACTTGCTGCTTTAAGTTAGTAATGAAGGCCACATGACACAAATGACTTTAGCGAAGCAATCTTTAATAAAGTCTGAAAATGTTTTTTAAGCTGTTTTAAGATGTTTATTAAAATGTTTAGTTGAATGCTTTATAAATTAATGTTGTATTTACTACAATAAAAGTTGGGCAGCACAGTGGCTTAGTGGTTAGCGAGTTCACCTCTCAGCGCTGAGGTCTTGGGTTTGAGTACCCATCTGAGTGGAGTTTCCATTTTCTCCTTGAGTCTGTGTGGGTTTCCTCCAGGGACTCCAGTTTCCTCCTACTGTCCAAAACATGGAGATCAGGTGAATTGACTACTCTAAAAATTACCCTGGTGTGTGTAGGTTTGTGTATGTATGTACAGTGTATCACAAAAGTGAGTACACCCCTCACATTTCTGCAGATATTTAAGTAAATATTTTCATGGGACAACAGTGACAAAATGACACTTTGACACAATGAAAAGTAGTCTGTGTGCAGCTCATATAACAATGTAAATTTATTCTTCCCTCAAAATAACTCAATGAAAAGTAGTCTGTGTGCAGCTCATATAACAATGTAAATTTATTCTTCCCTCAAAATAACTCAATTAATGTCATTAATGTCTATTAATGTCTAAGCCACTGGCAAGTGTAATGTGTGTGTGTGTATGTATGTATGTATGTATGTATGTATTTGTTTTGTGATATGAATTTTAATATATGAAGCATGAATGTGCTATGTAGGGCGGCATGGTGGCTTAGTGGTTAGCACGTTTGCCTCTCAGCGCTGAGGTCTTGGGTTCGAGTCCCCATCTGAGCGGAGTTTCCATGTTCTCCCCGTGTCTGCGTGGGTTTTTTCAGTGGTCTCTGGTTTCCTCCCACAGTCCCAAAACATGGAGGTCAGGTGAATTGGGTACTCTAAATTGTCCATATGTGTGTTCACCCAGTGATGGACTGGAAACCCTGTCCTGGGCTTAGTTGAATAGTGTAATGCCCTGCCCTGCGCCCAGTGAGGGGGTAGGGGACTAACCGCGATTATGATCATGGATGGATGGATGGATGTGCTATGTAACACCTTGGTCCTGAGGAACATTTTTTTCATTTCCAGTGGCGTCTGTAGAATAGTAAGCCAGATGGGGCACAATAAATTCTGTCGGCAGCATCCCATTCATCAGTGAAACTACACACAAACCTACTAGCTCAGTTAATTCAACCACAAATGTGCCTCATCAATGAAATTCATAATCTGGTGTTATACTGCCTCACTAGCAGTGGCTAACAGTTACTGTGATGTTTTTAAGTGACAAGCTGTGTAGCAACATTGATACCATAAACAATATTCACAAAAGCTCACGTATGCACATTTTTCCTTTTTTATTGGCTGCTCCCAAGCATGGGGCCAGAATAAATGTGCCCTGCAGCTCATTATTTAAAGTGTGTTGAATGTGTTTTCTGCCTCTCACTTGCTTAAATGGATGCTGACAGGCTGGCCCCATACTCACTAACTAAATGAAGACTGCTGAAAGTACTGAGCTTACACAACACATACAGGAATATTTTTAATTTATTGCGGACTACTGCCACTTTCATAAGTCAGATACACAACAATGTTATAAAATAATATTTAAATAAAATAATTTTTAACAAAATGATTGATTATGTCACACTGCTCCACAACATCTGGTGGGACCTGATAACATAAAACCACCTCCTTGCATCTAAACTCATTGTCTGTTTTATCAGTTTTGCTGACTGTATAGAGTAGATGCCACTATAGATACCAATTACAGACTTTCACCCTGTTCTTCAATGCTCAGGACCCCCACAGGTCCACCACTTTAATTTGGTGCTGAATTATTCTCAGCAATGCAGCAACAATGATAGTGGTGTGTTAGTGTGTGTTGTACTGATATGAGTGGCTGAAATTCAGCAGAGCTGCTGGAGTTTTCCTGACAACGGAAGAACAGGTGAAAGGAGACTAACAAAGTATACAGAGAAACAAATGGGCTACAGTCTGTAATTGTAGAACTACCAAGTGTACCTACATGGTCAGTGGAGTTGAAACAATGCATAATGAGTGGCTGAGCAGTCTGCCAGAATACAGGTTGAATAACAAATAATTTGAATCCTGATGCCTTAAAAGTAAAATCCATACTGGGAATGCATTCTATTACATTCCACCTATGAGTGTGTTTGTGTGTGTGTGTGTGTGTGTGTGTTTTAACTCCGCCCTGCCCCAGGCTTTCAGTCTGAATGGTGCTTTGTGCTTCATGCTACTCCCTATTACAGCCCCTCTCTCGTACTGTCTGTCATTTCCACTGAGAAAAAAAAAGTTAATAAACTTCAGTCTGCCTGTTTCACTGGACTCCACATCCAAAAGTCCAATTACCTCAAGTCCTATCTCGACTCGATATAGCTTTAGTACATGGTTTGTACTTCTTCTCTGAGTCTCTTCAAACAGGCATACATTAACTTACACTCTGTGTTTGTGAATTGTGTACACACACAC
>BRDA01017438.1:1492-48236 GCA_036984385.1 Crenuchus spilurus | reverse complement strand
AGTATCGGAGCACTTTTATGAATACGAGTACAAGTACACGCACGTGGTATCGGACAGATACCCGATACTGGTATCGGTATCGGTGCATCCCTACATATAACCGTCGCAAAACTGCTTTAACATTTGCAGTTTACATGTGTTTACCGTGTATGCGCTGCCACTGGCGCAAAACTGCTGCCGTAAATCCGTGGCTCTGCGGCTTTGCAGTCAGAATGTTCTCCGTAGGCCCCGCACTGGTAGGGCAGCCTGTAGTCACATGACTACAGCACGGAGAATCATGTGACAGCACAGAGAGAAGCATCTTAAAGGAACATGAACGTAGCCGACAAAAAAAGACAAAACAATTTTTCTTTTCATTTTTTAAGACACCAAAAATACAGACATGGGCAAAATGACGTCGGTTATTGTCAAATTTTGGTATCGGTAAATGTCCAGTTTATCGCCCAGGCCTAGTTAATGCTTATCGAATTCTATTGTCCCAGCGTATCATCGCCATTGAGGGAAAACTTATCATGAAAAAAAATCAATATCGTTTTATCGCCCAGCACTATATACAACTACACAGGCCCACAGCTTCATCAGTTATCAGCCTGGTGACCCGGAAGGTCGCCAGTTCAATCCCCTGGCAGGACATTAATGAAGTACCCTTGCGGAACCCACAACTGCTTCCCAGGCCCCATGGATAGGAGCTGCCCACTGCTTTGGGTATGTGTGTTCACTGCCCCCTAGTGTGCGTTTCACTCATAGACTGTATCATAGACATTATATACTTAGATGTCGCATTGAGCGCTGACTCGTGTGTCAACATCACCGCCATATTGGAGGGGAAAAAAGCAACCAAAACAACATGAGAGAGATGCTGCATTCTGTTGCTGCGTGGAGTTTTTCGAACCATTTTACAGTCAAAACGGGATCACATGGGATTACCTTTCACAAGTAAGACTGACTACGGTAATTGTTTTTGATCGTATTTGGCCATTCTAATATTTTGAAAACAAAATTATTTTTTTTGTGCCTAAACGTTTCCCAGTGTATAGTAGTGCACATCTGAATGTGTGAATGAACGCAATAGCTTAAATAACTTTGTAGAAAGGCGATTTATGAAGTTCAGTCCATTCACTTGTATTAGTTCACAGCGCAGCTTTGCCTCCTCCAATATGGCGGACACACAGTTACGTTACATCAGTGGGCCAACCCAGTCAATGCGGCGTCTAAGTATATAATGTCTATGGACTGTATAACACAACGACAGCAGTAGAATGAGGCCAAAACATCTCTGACGCCCTCTAGTGGATGGTTACAGTACAATTTTAAACCCCGCCCACAACCATTTTACTGAATTGAATGGGAGCTACAACAAAGTTTGAAATGACTTTCCTCATTCAGTATTTTGTTGTCAGTTTTATTGTCTTACTTCCACAAAGTGCAGAAATAATTAACCCTAGAGTATGTTTCTTTACCATATATGTGTTTTATAGAAGTTATTTCGGGGTATTTAAAGAGGTGTTGTGATTGATAGCTTGGTTCAGCTGACTGAAGGCTAATTCTGACAATTACAGACGTTCTCCTAATTACAAATCTCCAGCAGCGCTGCTGTGTCTGATCCACTCTAACACCACCACCACATCAGTGTCACTGAGAATGATCCACCAGCGCTGTGAGGGGTCCTGACCATTGATGAACAGGGAGTATACAGAGAAACAGATGGACTACAGTCTACCAAGTGCACCTATATGGTCAGTGGAACGAAAACAGACAATGAGTTTGGATACAAGGTGGTGTTCATGTTGTTCTGATATGACAGTGTATTTAAAAAGTTCAAGGCAAAACAGGAAGAGGATCAACAACCTCAACAAGATGGATACATGCATGAGCCACTAAAAGGTCCAAAATAAAAGAGAGAATGTACTGGAGAAACACCATCCATACAGTCACCAGGAGACATTTATAAACGTAGAGAGATTGTCCACGAATGTCATGCATCTGTGAAAAACATCTAAATATTAATCTCAACAAGAACCATGAGAAGATCTTCTGGTTCTGGGTCAGTGAGGTCACAGGTGTAGCCACACACACACACACACACACAGTGGAGGTTCTCTTGTATAAACAGTCACATGGGCCTCAGGATAAGACTTCATTGTTGAACTCAACCGGATATACATACATCAATAAATGTTAGCTGCCTAACTATGTCAGTTTAATATCTAGACTGTTAGCCTCAGTATGTTACGTTCTGACCTGCAAAGCTCTGAGGCTATGACAAGACACCTCACATAGCTACACCTTACCTATTAGCTAAATATAACACTTGATATTAAGTTTAGCATTTGTTTATAGACTAATATCTCCTATTCTAGTGATTAATAGTGTTTATTGAGGTTGTTTATAGACTAATATCTCCTATTCTAGTGATTAATAGTGTTTATTGAGGTTGTTTATGGACTAATATCTCCTAATGATTAATAGTGTTTTAATAGTGTCACTTATGCAACAACAGTGAGCAGGAGTGAGAGACAAAACCGTGAGCAGGAGTGAGAGACAAAACCGTGAGCAGGAGTGAGAGACAAAACCGTGAGCAGGAGTGAGAGACAAAACCGTGAGCAGTAATGAGACAGAGGGCAGCAACAAGACAGTCAGCAGTAATAACACAAACAATAAGCAATAGTGAGAAAGTGAGCAGTAATGAGACACAGAGTAGCTACAAAACAGTGAGCAGGAAAGAGACAGTAACAGCAAGCACTAATGAGACAGTAACAGCAAGCACTAATGAGACAGTAACAGTGAGCAGTAATGAGACAGTAACATGATCCATTGTGAGAAACAGTGAGCAGTAATGAGACATAAACAGTGAGTCATAGTGAGACAAACAGTTAGCAGTAATGGGACAGTGAGCCGTAACAGTGAGCCATAGTGAGATAAACAGCAGTAATGAGACATGAACAGTGAGCAGTAATGACAGTAATAGTGAGACATAATGAGAAAAACAGTGAGTGGTAATGAGAAAAAACAGTGAGCAGTAGTGAGACATAAACAGTGAGACGCAGTGAGATAAACAATGAGCAGTAATGAGACAAACAGTGAGCCATAATGAGACAAACAATGAGCTGTAGTAAGACAGTGAGCAGTAATGAGATAAACAGTGAGCCGCAGTGAAATAAACAGTGAGCTGTAGTGAGACAGTGAGCCGTAATGAGACATAAGCAGTGAGCAGTATTGAGATAAACAGTGAGCAGTATTGAGATAAACAGTGAGCAGTATTGAGATAAACAGTGAGCAGTATTGAGATAAACAGTGAGCCGTAGTGACACATAAATAGTGAGCGTGTCTGAAACGTCCAGCTCACCTTTTCTCCTCGCGCTGATCAGTGATCGTGTCCGCGGCAGCGCGAGCTCCACCTGCGGGGTCCGCGCGAACCTTTATGTGTCTCTTAGAACAACACTAGTGACAGTGACGTGCACACCTGTGTGTTTGGACGTGGACACCATGATCCTGGAGCTGTAGGAAGATCTGTCTGTCCACACCATCTCCTCTCTCCATTAGCAGACTCACTGTAAGCCCTCCGCTCCTCCTCCTCCTCGGCTTGTTTTCTGCCTAAACTCCGCCTCCTCCGCCACAGGTCAGCACTAAAACCTCTGCTGCGCTCACAGCGACGCCTGCCGACCAGAGGCGCGCATTACACATGTCGCATTGGCCTCAAAATCCCTTTTGACCTGTCCATTTGTAATATACAGAGTATACAGACTATTATATAATATAAAGAGTATACAGACTATTTTATAATATAGACTGTATATACATTATATAATAACCACAGACTTTACAAAGACAAGTCATATAAAGACAATATATATTTTACATAGAGTTTGTATTATTATACAGTTATTTTTAGTATGCAGGCAGAAACTGTTTTGTATTCATCACATAAATACAGGACAATGATAATATTTCCTTTGTTATCACTATATTAATCAGATCTTTATATTCTTCTGTTTGTCTGAATCTGTACAGTCACATACTGTATTCTGACAGAGCTGTGCTGCCCCCTAGTGTCCTCACTCTGATCTGCAGCTAAAACACAGTTTTATATAACAGTTATAATAACAATAAAATGACAGTGATTATTTGGTATGTTAAAAGACTTTCTGTCGTTTACATTTACATTTTTGGTCAGTGACAATGAGTTATTTGTGGTATATTTACACTACTAAAGGTTTTAGAACCATTTTCCCAGTTTCTTATTAAAATGATTGAGTTTAAAGTCGCATTGCACTCTGAAATGAAAGCATAGGACTTAAATAAGAACTCAATTTATAGATCAAAATGTATCTAAACTTTGAACACAAAGTAGCACCTTTGTCAGATATAACAGCTGAACACACTCATGACATTCTTTCTACAATAAAGATCAAATATTCTTCAGACAGTTCTTCACAAATCTGCTGCAGAACATCACATAAATGTTGCCAGTTGTAGGTTTGCTTTGCTTTTCACTTCATCCCAAATCAGCTGGATGGGGTTTAAGTCTGGAGACTGTGCTCCACTCCATGTTTTCAAGCTGACCATCTTGTTGTTTTTTCCTGAGGTAGTTCAGGCAGAGCTTGGACTGATGTTTTGGGTCATTATCTTACTGTAGGATGAACCCCTCACCAACTAGATGCATATCTGAATGTACTGTATGGCACTGTGCTAGCCGTGGTGGCTCAGGCTACCTCTCACTCTGTTGTACAAGTCAACAATCCTGGATCCAGCAAAACAGCCCCAGACCATCACACTTCATGTTTCACAGTTGAGGTCAAACACTGTGGTGTTTCAGGGCCCAGATAAACCTTTTTGTCTTATTCTGATGTCTGAGTAATGGCTTTCTTGCTGCACCTCATCCTGTCAAACCTGCAGCTCACAGTCTTCTCTTCACAGTTGAAACTGAGAATACAAGCACTATTAAGCAGTGCTTGAAGCTGATGCACATCACACAAGCTGTTAACTCTCAGAAACTTGTCCTCTGATGCAGTTATGGCCTGCCAGACCTCTTCCTGTCACTTTCTCCAGGTTTCGAGTGCTGTTTGACGGTGAAGGAAACTGTCCTGACTGTCACTTTGACTTTTTTTATTTATTTTTTTTAGCTATTTTTCAGTAGGAAAGACATTTTAAGTGTTATAATGGTCTGTCTCTGTTACATTATTAACAGCCTTTTTCTTACTATTTTTGTGGCAACACTACTTTCTGCAGTACAACACTGTTCAACTGATACTCTTGCGGGTTTGTACACTGCGTTACAACACTACTTTCTGCACTACAACACTGACACGGGGGCGGTAATCAAGAAAAGTTGGTACACCTAGTAACACCAGCTTTCATGGCTTGATCAACCTCCATTACTGGAGAACGGCTTTAAACTGTTAACACATTTTTATTAAACCTCTGGCAGTTCATCACTTACCTTTGTGTCATTTCAAGCTGTTCACTGGACTTGAATGACTTGAACTGTAGTAAATGAATGGAAACACTGGGGGAGTTCTAAAACTTTTGACTGGCAGTACACACATACACACACACACACACACACACACACACACACACACACACACACACACACACACACACACACACACACACACATATATATGTGTATCATACACATATACATATATACTCTCAGTGTTAATTTAACTGTAATATTGTTCATTTACTGTATCTATATATATCTATATCTATCTATATCTATCTATTTATATAAATATATATAAATAAATATATATATATATAATTTGGGCCATTAAGTCCACATGTAAGCTTATATTACAATTCTACCTATTATTATTTATTATTATTATTATTATTATTATTACTGATGTTGATGATGATGTTATATTTTTTGTTGTTTATGACTGTCATTTTCTAATTATGTATAACAGAAAGTCAAAAGTGTTGTTGTAAAATGTGCCCAGCAGATGACAGCAGTGTGTCACACAGTTATCTGTCCTCTCACTCTTAAGCAAAGACAGTGATGCTGTTCATTTCTCACTCTTTAATGATTTTAAACATTAAAGTTTATGTAGCAAACACTAGAAGATTTGTGGATGTTGTGCAGGAGAGTTAACTTAGATTGACATGTGTATAATGTGTGTGTGTGTGTGTGTGTGTGTGTGTACACTAATTAAGTATATATAGTATAGCATTATATAATACCACAAAAGTGCTTCTGAAACAGTTTGTGTTCATAATATATATGAATATATCTCATATATATTTTATTACATGAAAAATAAAATTTCAAGCCATTTTCTAAAGGTTGATACAGTTTGAATAGTAATTTCAAGTCCAAATGAAATACTGATCAACACTGAAACCAAAAAAGGCTTGAAATGTGTCGCTTTATTTGTAATAAATATAAAATATAAAACAGTTGACCTATTTAAAATGATATTAAACTGACACAATATTCAGCAATTTTGAGAAGCACTTACTGTATATAATAATAATAATAATAATAATAATAATAATAATAATAATAATAATAATAATAATATTATTATTATTATTATTATTATTATTATTATTATTTGTTTGTAGAGACTAGGTGTAAAACGTGGTTCCATAACAGGAGAACCAGGAACCAGAAAAGAATATTAATATGCAAGAAAGACAGTGCTGAGGAGATGATGAGGAACCCCAGGCTGGCAGTGTTAAATAGGATTTACACCAGGCTGAAAGAGAACGAGAGAGAGAGAGAGAGAAAGAGAGAGAGAGAGAGAGAGAGAGAGAGAAGCTGAGCTGAAAGACTATGGCTTACAACTTATGCTGTACAAAACTTCACGTCTGTAACACTAGTAATTTGGGCAGGTTCACATACACTACCACTCAAAAGTTTAGGGTCACAACGTTCCTTGACAACACATGTTTTTATTTGAGGAGACTTTAATAAAAAGCGCTCCAGATCCTCAGTGTTCTATGATAGAAATGTGAGGCAGGACAGTGTCACCACTTTTTTCACAGTGAATTTATAGACTTAGTACAGCTGTTTACTCTCCAGCACATGTTTCACACAAGACATTATAGTGGATACACTAGAATAGGAGATATCAGTCCATAAACAACCTCAATAAACACTATTAATCACTAGAATAACATATATTATTCGCGGAATAAGAGATACTAATATCTTGAGCTTGAGATTAAGGACTACTGCCTTTACATTCACCTGTAAAATATTTTGAAGCACTTTTTAATTAATGTTCCCCTCAATTATTGCAAGGTGTACAGGCCCAAAAACAACAAACCTCCACCATGCTTCACAGTTGCTTGAATTTTGATGATCAGGCATCATAATCCATATAATCACAGGCACTTTATCAGATTAATTAAAGTAATTAATAGCTCTTATTAGTAAATAACAAGTCACAACAACACTTTCTTCACTGAGACTCAGATAATAATGAATTTGTTTAATGTTTGGAGTGAATGAGAGAAAGACCCCTGTTATATTGAAGATTGCCTGTTATTTATTTCTTCATTGAAATCGTTTTTGATGAATAACACTTTTATTCTTCTGTTCTTTGCTATTATTTCTTTATCTGACTTCAGGTAAGCACTTATGTCTGTAATGAGTTAACAGAGCTCTTTGTGGATTTGCCTCTTTGTTAGAGCAGAATATCTGCTTGCTTGATTTCGAGCAGTAATTGTAGGTTTTATATTCAGTTTGTCTTCCAACAGTGTAATCAAACACAAACGATAAACACAAATAAGCTTTATTCACATTATTGGCTGGAAAAATTCTTCATAATATACTTTTTTTGGAACAAACATTCATTTTAAATTGGCATCAGGTCAACTGCAGGCTCCTTTAACAAGCAGAGCAGAACAAATGAACGGGTCGGGGGGGATGTTGTGAAGCCTGGAAATGGTTTTATGGCATTAGGGTGTCTAGTAGAGCTTTATTAAACTTAAAGCTGCAGTGAACCTCAGAGAATCAGTGCAGACCTTCTTCAGTCTTATCAATAGGTGTCCGAGTGACTGGAACAATATTAATCACAGTCTTGATTGAGCAAATTGTCCAGAAATTCCATCGCAAGCCTTTATGTTCTGCTCGTCACACTGCAAAATACAATGACATCTGTCTTTTTCATCAGGAGGAAGATATATTGACATTATGAACACTGACACTGAATCACACAACACACACACACACACACACACACACACACACACACACACACACACACACAAACACTGCTAATAACTGAAATGAACCATAACTGATACTAGCCTAATTCTAATCCTAAACTGGTCCAAATTGATACAAACCTGATACACATGTACTCACACACATTCACACGCACTCACACACATTCACACGTATTCATACACTCACACATTCACACACATGTTCACACACGTTCACACATTCACAAATATTCACACATTCACACATTCACAAACATTCACATATTCACACATTTACACACATTCACCCATTCACAATCATTCACCCATTCACACACATTCACAGACATTCACACACATTCACAGACATTCACACACATTCACACACTCACACATTCACACACTCACACATTCACACATTCACACACATTCACAATCATTCACATACATTCACACACATTCACACAATCACACATTCACCCACATTCACACACTCACACATTCACACATTTACACACACATTCACACACATTCACACATTCACACATATTCACACATTCACAAATATTCACACATTCACACATTTACAAACATTCACGATCATTCACACATTCACACACATTTACAATCATTCACACATTCACATATATTCACACACATTCACACACATTTACAATCATTCACACATTCACACACATTCACACACATTCACACACTCACACATTCACATACTCACACATTTACACACATTCACATACTCACACATTCACACATTCACACATTCACACACATTCACACACATTCACACACTCACACCTTCACATACTCACACATTTACACACATTCACATACTCACACATTCACACATTCACACATTCACACACATTCACAATCATTCACACACATTCACACATATTCACACAATCACACACAGTCACACAAACTCACACACATTCACACATTCACCCACATTCACACACTCACACATTCACACATTCACACACATTCACACACATTCACACATTCACAAATATTCACACATTCACACATTCACAATCATTCACATACATTCACACACATTCACACAATCACACAATCACACACATTCACACAAATTCACACACATTCACACATTCACCCACATTCACACACTCACACATTCACACATATTCATATGTTCACAAATATTCACACATTCACACATTTACAAACATTCACAATCATTCACACATTCACACACATTTACAATCATTCACACATTCACATATATTCACACACATTCACACACATTTACAATCACTCACACATTCACACACATTCACACACACTCACACATTCACATACACATTTACACACATTCACATACTCACACATTCACACATTCACACATTCACACACATTCACAATCATTCACACATTCACACACATTCACACACTCACACATTCACATACTCACACATTTACACACATTCACATACTCACACATTCACATATTCACACATTCACCCACATTCACACACTCACACATTCACACATATTCATACATTCACAAATATTCACACATTCACACATTTACAAACATTCACAATCATTCACACATTCACACACATTTACAATCATTCACACATTCACATATATTCACACACATTCACACACATTTACAATCATTCACACATTCACACACATTCACACACATTCACACACTCACACATTCACACACTCACACATTCACACATTCACACACATATTCACACACATTCACACACATTCACACTTTCACAAATATTCACACATTCACACATTTACAAACATTCACATATTCACACATTTACACACATTCACAATCATTCACCCATTCACATATATTCACACACATTCACACACATTCACAATCATGCACACATTCACACACATTTACAATAATTCACACATTCACACACATTCACAATAATTCACACATTCACACACATTCACACACTCACACATTCACATACTCACACATTTACACACATTCACATACTCACACATTCACACATATTCACACAATCACACACATTCACACAAACTCACACACACACATTCACACACTCACACATTCGCACATTCACACACATATTCACACACATTCACATACATTCACACATTCACAAATATTCACACATTCACACATTTACTAACATTCACATATTCACACATTTACACACATTCACAATCATTCACCCATTCACATATATTCACACACATTCACACACATTCACAATCATGCACACATTCACACACATTCTCACATTCACACATTCACACACATTCACAATAATTCACACATTCACACAGATTCTCACATTCACACATTCACACACATTCACAATCATTCACACATTCACACATTCACATACATTCACAATAATTCACACATTCACACATATTCACACATTCTCACATTCACACATTCACAATCATTCACACATTCACAAACATTCACATATTCACACATTTACACACATTCACAATCATTCACCCATTCACATACATTCACACACATTCACAATCATTCACCCATTCACATACATTCACACCCATTCACATACATTCACACACATTCACAATCATTCACACATTCACAATCATTCACACATTCACACACATTTACAATCATTCACACATTCACACACATTCACACACATTCACAATAATTCACACATTCACACACATTCACACATTCACACACATTCACACATTCACACATACTCACACATTCACACACATTCACACATATTTACACATTTACACACAGGCAGCTCATAATAATTGGGTGTGAGGATAGTAATACAGGGGAAAGATGTCTGAAGCAAACTCAGAGCCTAAGAACAAACAAAAACATGAGAAAAGCTCTGGAAGAAGATTGGGTGAAGAAACGAAAAGAGTACGAATGAGAGAAAAAGAACAGGAGAGAGAGAGAGGAAGAGTGGCGGATGGAAAGAAGGGGTGAAAAGGGGCCTTTGCCAGGGATTGCCCTCTTGTCACTCTCTCAGCGTCTAATGGAGGTGATTGATTTTTCCGCTTGCTCTTATCGAGGAGAGCAGCCAGCATCAATAACAACGCAGCATCAGCAACACAGCATCACCCACCAGGAGAGAGAGAGTCTGAGCACACTTAGATGCAGATACAGAGTGTAGAGTCTGTCCTGAGTGTGTTTATATGTGTACTCCTTAAACCCAGATTCTGAACCAGTACTTTTATGAGGCATTTATAGTCGAGCTGGTATTTGGATCTTCTGCCATGTGGAATTCTTGCCATGTTTCTTCATCTTTAAGTCATCATCACACTCAAACATTTCAGCAGAACAAAGTGTGTGTGTGTGCCAAGGGAAAATATCTTCAAGAGTGTCGCCATGAACTGGAGTGTGTTTCATTCATTTCTGTGTAATAATAATCCATGATTGGTGTAGCCTCTGTTCTCTGCATGAGAGGCGGTGAGAAAAGCGGAAATTACCATGTTTCAGAAATGTGGCCGAGCGCAGAAAAAGGATCGCTGTAATTGAATACTTTCACCAGACAGATTTCCCATTTTCCAATTTCCTGCCAAGCACGCTGGTAATTTTGCCATTTCATCTGTGATTCTGTTATTCCAGCCAGCCACGGATCCTGAGATTTAGTGCAATTCTTGTGAGGTAATTGGACGGTACAGGTGCAGGGATTCATTTACATTCAGAATTTGCTGCATATCTGCCGCAGTTGGGCTGCATTGATACCCAGAACTACACTGAAACAAACACAGAGCTGCTATAATCATATACGGAGAATCTAAATGAAGTGCTGGATAAAGAACCATACATGTTGTGAGCTGACTACACACACACACACACACACACACACACACACACACACACACACACACACACACAGAGTAATACTAGTACTCAGATCAGCATGATGAATAATACATCACCAGATAAAGGAGTCAAAGCTTTTATGAAAATATAAAGTGATCATATTCTAATAGGATACTCTATAAGGTGATCTTTTATAGTTTTCTTTAACATTTCTCACAATATATGATTATATATCAAAAAATATTGTGAAAAAGTTTCATGTTGTCCATTAATCAATTTAAAATGGTAATAATTTACATTCATTACATGTAAAGTGACCTGTTTTTGTTTTAATGTTGATCAGAACGGGCATCTCCATAAAGCTTGTCAGCAGATGGAAGCATGAAGTGCTCTAAAATCTCCTGGTAGGTGTTGACTTTGGTCCGAGCAGCAGCAGCAGCAGCTCAAACCATCACAGACTGCAGAAACTGCACACTGGACTTCCGACAGCTTGGATTGTGTGTCTCTCAGACTCTAGGAGCTGATTTACAAATGAAATGTAAAAAGAGGACTTTGTACTGAGTAACAGTCCAGTTCTGGTTCTGCTTAGTCCAGGTAAGACGCTTCTGATGTTGTCTCTGGTTCAGGAGTGTTGATATTAGGAATGTGGCAGCTGTAGCTCTTAGAGATACACAGTGTTTATACTGTTTATAGTCATTTACGCAGACTCAGATCCTGAGCAGTTGCATTACTGTCTGGTTTAGGACAGAAAGACTCTCCAGCGTATAGTGAAATATCACTGGAGTCTCTCTCCCATCTCTCACAGATATTTACAACATGCACTGCATCCAGAATGTTTTCAGCATTGTGGAGAACCCATCACATACATTACATGGTCCCTTCACCTGCTGCCTTCTGGTAGAAGATCCCACAGCCTTCAGACTCTCACTGCTAGACTGTCCAACACATTCACCCCTTGGGCTGTCAGACTCCTTAACACACAGTCTGACTCTCAGGGACTAAATGTCACTGCACAACTGTACAGCACTGTATACCGTCCCACTCACTGCAACATTTGCACTGTGCACAATACACAATACACAACGTAGCCTAGAATCTTGCCCCCTTATGGTTGTTGACTTAGGGTCTTATGCTTAAGGTTCAGTTCATGGACAGATGTCCTGACATTTTCCTTAAGAATTCTCTGATATAATTCAGAATTCATTGATCCATCAATGATGGCAAGTCGTCCTGGCCCAGATGCAGCAAAACAGACCAAACCATAATACTACCACCACCATGTTTCACAGATGGGTACAGGCACATTTGCACAGCACTCTATATTGGCTCACTCAATGCAACATTTGCACTTTGCACAATACACAAACAGTGTAGTCTGGTATCTTGCTCCCTACTAGTCAACTACTTGGTACCATGTACTGACCATCTCTACATTTATCCTGTCCCGTAATGTTTCTCTGTCTAGTCAGACGTCTTGTACTATAATATAGGTCCTGTATGTTTATTGTATGTTGTCAAATGCTTTGTGTTCTGTGTTGTAGCTGGTCCTGGAGGAACGTTATTTTTTTTCATTATGTACTGTACTGTATACAGCGGAAATGACAATAAAAACCTCTTGACCTTGAACTCTCGAACTTGAACTTTTGAAATATTTATTTCTTGCAAAGCATCTTGAGACTGGGCATTGATACTCTCCTACATCTGCTGAACTCATGCTCACCCATATTCACAGAATTCCTCTGCCACGGCACTATGCAGTAGCTGTGGTGGTTTTGACCAGTTTCATTCCAAACATTCTATATCCCGTTAGTTTATTTTCATTTGTTGTGACCAGGGAAAGTGCTGGAAGTATTCGTTATGCTCAACGTTTACATTTTCACTTGCAAACCTCAGTCTTATGGCATTGTGCCTACTTGTTAGTAATGGTTTTGTCGAATAGAGGTTTTCAGGCGACTGTCTGAGTTTTTTGGTAAAGTTTAGTTACTTCTGGCATGTCCAGGTTGATTTTTATCATTATAGAAATACAAATCATGAACTCTTGACAAGGCACAGCTGTTAACTGAAAGTCATTCCAGGTGACTACCTCATAAAGCTGACTGAGAAAATGTCAAGAAAGCTGCCATCTAAGTAAGAGGTGCCTACTGTGAAGAATGTAAAATATAAATATATTCTGGTTTGTTTACTTGTTTGTTTACTAAATAATTACAAATGTGTTTATTCATAGTTTAGATGACTTTAGTATTAATCTACAATGCAGAACATTTTTAAGTCATGAAAAACCACTGAATGTCCAGAAGGTGTGCAAACTGGTAATGTATGTTAATTTATTTTAAATAAAAATGAATATAAAGACGTAATGCAATGAGACTTTGAGTGATATGAGATTTTAGTGATACTGATGTACTCGTATACATTTACACCTTTACTCTAGACTCAGCCTAAAGCATCACTATCAGAAAACAATCTGTATTTTATTGATAAATCATGACACAAAGTCTCTCTTTCCTAGCCTTGCTTACCTCTCCTCATTGTCTTGTTTTGATTACTCCAGGCTTTGTTCTGGGCGAAGGCCATTTTTCCTAGCCGGGGCCCTTAGACAAAGGAGAGCGCTGAATCCAGTCTCCGCTTTCGCCCGAAACAAAAGAAGACAGACTCTCCACTCTGTCTGCTCAAGGCCCGATCGCGGCACTCCACAGAGTAGAACATTTCTTTTTCTGTAAGTCTGAAAGACACAAGCACACACACACACACACACACACACACACACACACACACATGGTACACACACAGCTTTATTTTCTTTCTCTTCCCTCTCTCTTACTCTCACCCCGTCTCTTACAGACGCAAAAAAACAAGAACCATTGATCTGCTAAACCTTGGACAGTGTATTCAGTATCCATTCATTGACAGTGAGGTTCAGGTTTTTGCTCTGATAGGGCTCTTAGATGAATGAAAAACCCAGACCCGTGTTTTGGGCTTTAATCTTATCACACTAATTCTACAGCACATCATTCCACTCGATTTTAGAGCCGTCAAAATCTGCACTTAAGGGTGCCAATGAAATTCTGTGATTTAAAAAATAACTTGCCTAAAGGTTTAAATTCATGTGCATACACTGAGGATGAACAATTCACACTCTTTTATCCTCTCACACAAAAAGTAGATACATTAATTACCTCTAAAAACTTGTTAAAATGTTTAATGTACTTAATGCCTAATACACTTGCATCACTGCTAATAAACATAAACACAGTTAAATGTTGTGAGCTTGCCTGAAGGTTCCAGATGTTCTCCTTGATGCTCTCAGCTGACATGGCCACTGGTTTGGCTAAATAATTGGATGAGAATGAAGAAAAAACTCTTACACCTCAAATAGGAGCTCTGCATTGACCTCATCACACGTGCCATGCGCTGCATGGTCTACTTCACCTGGGGAGCAGTTGGGGTTGAGGTGGCTTGCTCAAGGGCACATCAGCACTTCAGCTGAGCCCTGTCGGCTCAGGGAATCACCCTGGCAACCTTTCAGCTGTAAAGATTGGGTAAACCACCTTGTTAACCAACCTTCACTAAAACCCTAGAATAAAGAAGCTTAAACTCCAAATTTATGAGTCATTCATTACAACACACCTGACATAGCTGTATTCTTTACAAAAATAGAGCTTTATTAGTATTATTATTATTATTATTATTATTATTATTATTATTATTATTATTATTATTATTGTTATTATTATTATTATTGTTGTTGTTGTTGTTGTTGTTGTTGTTGTTATTATTATTATTATTATTATTATTATTATTATTATTATTATTATTATTATTATTATTATTATTGACACTCTTTGTACCCTGGTGGTGCACAGCTTTATGTAAAAAGTCAATGCTGAAGTCACTTTAGGAAAAGTTGTCAAGTTTTATGTTAAAAAAAAGATAATTTGTGTTTTTTTTCTCTACATGGTGGTGGATCATTGTTGATGAGGGATGATTCAATCCAATATTAGGATCAGATATCAGTCCTGATATTAACAAAATAAGGTGTTTGGGTATCACATGGTTATTAATGGGACAGATTCAGATCTATTCACTTTCATTCATTGACAAACTTTGTTTACGTTTGTTTACTGTTTATATGTTTGACTGAGTTACTTGTATTCTCAGGTTAAGCTGCTAACTCAGATTTTGAATTATTGTTAAAATATTTGCTAAATTATTATATATTATATTTAGAGATGTTGTTGCTGTGCATAGAACCAGCACATCAGGGACTTGAGATTAATCCTTTAATGTTCTGCTCAACTTTTTGGTAGAGCACATTTGAGTCACTATGTCTTATTTGTACATGTTAAACTTCATAATGCCATCTCTACCAATCGGTAGAGGAATGTTTGTCTACAACATCCACTAGAGGCAATTTTTTTTTGTCTGAACCAGCAATACTTCATCACACTACAAGAAATAAACTGAATTCAATTGTTTAAAATGTGACAAACATCACATAACAAAGGTAGCATGTTTAAAACTCTAACAGCAAATATCCACTGCTTCTGTCTTGGTGAGGATGTTAAAAAGTTAAAAAGTACTCCTAAATTTAGGAATGAGTTAAGGTACTATGTTACAATGACTTTCTATAAATGCTTGTAATTTTAAAAATGTTTTTAAGGTTACAAAGTACTTAGTATTCCGAATATTTTGGGAGACCCACCTCATATTGGTGCATCCCTACTTTTGAGCCTGAAGACAACACAAGCTGCATTTTAGTAAAGTCCACACAGTTCTAATGCTAGGTTAATTTTGCTAACCTGTGACATTATAATGAAGAGTTTTGTAGTTTTAGGCCTATTGTGAGAAGCAACTGTGGCTGAATGAGTGGAATCTTGCACCCGGTGAGCTGATGTGACCCACTCTCCACCCAAAAGCTCCAGACACACACTGCTGGAACCCCTGGAGGGCAAGCACAGTGAAATGTTCAATCTTCAGACTTACACACACACACACACACACACACACACACACACACACACAAACAGCTCAACCCACCCACCCACTCACCCATCCACACACACACACACACACACACACACACACACACACACAAAGGCCATCTTTGTTCACCCTGCTGTGCTCCGTGTCTTTTGAGATGGGCTGAAACTGCTCGTTAAAGTCTGTGACATCCATTGGGAAGATCGACCCCCTACTGCTGGTGGTTTACAGCTTTTTTCCCCCCTCAGAAAAGAAGAGCACAATCTGTCTCGTTAAAAAACAGGGGGCCGAGAATTCCTCCGAGAACAAGATGACTTTTTGAATGAGAGAGCTTTATTAACAGTCAGATTTGGAGCAGACCTCCCTGATGAGAGCTGACAGTCCCAGCAGCCTTTCTCAAGAGGAGTGTGTGTAGTGTGGCGTGTGTGTAGTGTGGTGTGTGGTGTGTGTGTGTAGTGTGTTCGGAAACGTTCTCACTGTTGTCGTCCATCAGCGACGGGACTGAGAAACCCAGCACAGGCCCATTCCCATGCCTGTACACCCAGTCAATCAATACATCAATCACTCAATCAGCTGGGTGACCATTACAGCAGTGGCTCGTTAGGCATGTGGCCAGATGGTTATCAGGATCAATAAGGAAGACTGTTGACCAGAGCTGATTAACCCAACAATCAACAGCTAATGAGAAACACAAAGATCACCCATCAATTTCTCTGAAAAGCAGAAGAATCGTCTCTAAATCGCATTAACCTCCTTCCTCGTCTGATTAATCAGGCTTGTTTTTATTTCACACTCACACGAAGAGGATCAAAACCATCCTGATGAGATCGGTGGTGTGTGTGGTCTCAGGCTAATGGACTGTGGTTGGGACGGTGTGTGAAGGGAGGGTTAAGTGACACTGTCAGACACCATGTAATTGATGTTCAAGGTCTTTTACCTTTTCAGTCAAATATGGCCATCAAAGTTCTGCACCTGTCCTGAGAGAGAAATGTTCCGCCTCACTGGTTTGCTTTTCTCGGAACAAGATTTTTACTTGTGATATTAAAGTACAGTGAATTACAATCATTCTTCTATATTTATGTAAGCAAAGTTATTCAGGTTTAATGTGAATTCTACTGAAACATCTCAGTGGTGCTGATGGGACCCAGACATTTATGCAATTTAATAACTCTAAAAATGACACATTTAATTTGAATATTGATACAATTTGAATGTTGATTTCCTAATATCTCATATTTTGATATTCAAATCATTTGAGCTGCTGGATTTATGATTTTCATAAGCCAACAACTGAAGGTTTGCAATGTGTCACTTTATGTGTAATAAATATAAAATAACTGAAAGTTTATTATGAACAAAAATTATACTTGTGATGTTGTGAATTTTACATTTTTTGCCGCAACATTGAATGTTTCTAAAAATGTAAGTACACAGTAAATATGCCAGTGTTAAATCAACACTATTAGAGTTAAGAGAGTGTTACATTTTGACAGCCCCAGTGTTAATTTAACTCTAATAGTGTTGATTTAACACTGGCATATTTACTGTGTAGAAAGTAAAAATGCACATAACATGAATAATGTGCCAGACTTGTCAGAATCCAAAGCATATAATGACAAAGAAATACATCATTTACCCAAATACCAGGCATCTGAGATAATGATAAGATCAGCTTTTGGCTTAAAGTAAAATGAATTTTTTAATTCATTCTTGTTCCCCAAAAAACTCTCTCTCTCTCTCTCTCTTTCTCTGTCTCTCTGTATACATTTTATGTATATATATAGCAGCTTCAGCTGCTAAATTAGATTTTAAATTACTGTGTACACTAAATATTTACTAATATTTAGTAACTAAAGTTACTATTTATATACAGTATATGCTATTGCAATGCACCAGGGACTTATTAAGGAGAATTTGTTTTAAAAAAAAGTCCCATTAGTTGACTTTGGACTAAACACAGTGGACCAACAGCAGCAGCTCAAACCATCACAGACTGCAGAAACTGCACACTGGACTTCAGACAGCTTGGATTGTGTCTCTCAGACTCTAGGAGCTGATTTACAAATGAAATATAAAAAGAGGACTTTGTACTGAGTAACAGTCCAGTTCTGGTTCTGCTTAGTCCAGGTAAGACACTTCTGATGTTGTCTCTGGTTCAGGAGTGTTGATATTAGGAATGTGGCAGCTGTAGCTCTGAGAGATACACAGTATTTATACTGTTTATAGTTATTCAGTCTTTAGTAGTTTCAAAAGCAGGCAAGTTACAGTATCCACCTTTGGAGATGTGAGGGTTTGAGATAAAAAGAGGAAAAGGATGTGGTTAAGAGAAGTTATGATCTGAAAGACAGAATTAAGGAGTGAGAGAGGGGGGGGGCAAGGGAGGGAGGAGGACGTGTGATAGGTAGTCTCTAGGGAGTCTTGCTGCCCAGGGCACATGTACCTGGCTGACCACACCTTACCTGTTTCCTCCCCTCTGTCCCCTCCACAGTCATTAGATCTGAGATGAAAGTGTGCTTCTTGTTCCCCACAAGCGGGAAGAAAAAGAACACTTCCAGAACTGGCAGGACGGACAGCTGCAGGTTAGAAGGAGAGTGATACTGAGTTACACACACACATACACACACACACACACGGACAAGGCTTCCCATCTGTATATGCCGCTCATATAAACAGTCAGAAAACTAATACAGAGTTTTATAAACAGAAGTAAACACACGGCATCATCTCTACTGACCTCATTACATAATGGAGTAACTGTATGTAATGTAAGTACAGTAATGTGATCCAGCAGGGACAGCTTGGCAGGATAACTAACCAAGTCTAACACTCAGCTAGTGTAAGTTTTCTTTCACAAAGTCATTGACATTATATCTGAGAAAGTACAGCATGTTCAGAAATCTGAAATTTAGTTTTTTTCGGCATTCAGAAAATTATACATGGTCATATCCAGTGGCGTCTCTAGAATAGAAAGCCAGGTGTGGCACAATAAATTCAGTGAGCAGCATCCCACTCATCATTGAAACTACACACAAACCTACTCGCTCAATTAATTCAACCACAAATGCACCTCATCGCTGAAATTCAAAAAAGCATAATCCGGTGTTGTGCTGAATTCGGCCCCCCTGCAATGAGATGCATCCCCTGTCAAAAGATTTACTTACTGGTGGTATTTTGTTACCTTTACTTTGTTTATTGTGACCAAAGTAACTTAAATACAATCAATTCCAGTCATGAATAAAGGAAATAAAGCTTTTTACTGAGGTAAGATGACTGTCTGTGTGTTATCTAGCTGTTAACTTTGATTAAATTGTACACATGATTCATTATATTGTCTCGCTAGCAGCGGCTAACAGTTACTGTGATGTTTTTGAGTGACAAACTGCATAGCAACGCTGATACCATAAACAATATTCACACAAGCTCTTGTATGCAAATCTTTCATTTTTTATTGGCTGGTCTCAGCATGGGGCAAACATTAGTGTGCCCTGCACGTGTTATTGAAAGCATGTTCAACATGTGCACAGTGTTTTGTACTGCTCACTTGCTTAAACGGATGCTGACAGGCTGGTCCCATACACACTAAGTAAATTAAGAATACTGAAAGTACTGACCTTATTCAACACATACAGGAATACTTTAAATGTATTTGGAACTACTGATATGTCTCATAATCCTTGTGCTCTATAAATTCAAACAGAACTAATTAAATTTTTTGTCTCTTTGAAAGTCAGTGATTGCCCACCGGTCCGGTCCAAGGTTGATGGAAGGCTGATTACTATTCTCTCCATGATGCTTCCCTGGATCAGATGCCCACCAACGACCAGCTACTGTGGCCTGCTCCAGATACCCTACTCTACTGCCTACATTGGAGTTCAAATGGACTTTCTGGCCGTTATCATTGCACCCACTATCATCATCATTCCTGTCCCACTACTGTCACCATATCAGCTCACCTGAACTTTACAACAAGATCATATGATTATGATTCATCACACACTTAGAATTAGCAGACCAGAGGAGGATGGGTCCCCCATGTGAGTCTGGTTCCTCCCAAGGTTTCTTCCTCCAGCTCTGAGGGAGTTTTTCCTGGCCACTGTCGCCGTTGGCTTGCTCACCGGGGATTAGGGATTAATGATTTTATGTCTGTTATTGCTAACCCTGTAAAGCTGCTTTGTGACATCAGTTGTAAAAAGCGCTTTATAAATAAATTTTATTGATTGATTGAACTACTACCATTTCAAGTCAAATACACAACAATGTTAGAAAATTATATTTAAATAAAATACATTTAAACAAAATTATTGAGTATGTCACACACTGCTCCACAGCAACATCTGGCCCCACCTGACCCTAATGTAGAGAGGTCCCTGGCACTGTTCTCTCTAAGCTGCACACGTGCGCACTGCTGGCACGGTCTCTGCGCAAAGAAAATGTGGGCGGCGCACAAAAATTCCGAACTCAATTTAAAATAAAATAAACACATAATTCAATCTCTACTACTTTGTTACCATATTATTAATGACTGATAATAAATCCCTTATAAACAAAATACTAAGTACACTCATAGTTCTTTTGCTATTTGCTTCAAACGTGTGACAGACATATTTTGGGCTAGTTTAAGCTTCTGAAGGGAGGGTTTTAGAC
The DNA here is from genome assembly GCA_036984385.1 of Crenuchus spilurus. Lineage (NCBI taxonomy): Eukaryota > Metazoa > Chordata > Actinopteri > Characiformes > Crenuchidae > Crenuchus > Crenuchus spilurus. Next base: position 26,617 of record BRDA01017438.1, on the reverse strand, counting down.
TCACTTTGGGCTGGATATTTTTGCTGGACCTGGCAACCCTGGGTGTGGCTGATGTGGAGTGAAGACATGCTAATGCTAAATGCTAAGCTTATGTTGACCCTTTATAATAATGTCAAAATGAACAGGCTTAACATGTTGAGAAGCCAAAATAAGCTGGAGTACCTACATTCAGCACAAAATTCATTAAAAAAAGTTGTTTTAATTGAAGTTCTCAATCACATTTGTGCTCATCTAGTGTCAATTATGGGGGCAGCCATGGCCTAGTGGTAAGGATCCAGTTCAATCCCCAGACAGGACATGACTGAAGTGCCCTTGAGCAAGGCACCTACATGTAATACATGTTAACATTTCTGTTAGAATACACCAGTGCTTTGTTGTTTGTTATTACTAACCCTGTAAAACTGCTTTGTGACATCAGTTGAAAAAAATTATTTATAAATACATTTGATTTGATTTGATTTGATTTGAGGGCACGATGTTGCTCACAGTGGTTCAAGGCACTGCTCAGAGAGTTTATGTCTTTGCTCAGACACATGAAAAATTAGAGGGAACATTGGTCCCTGGTCATATCAGAATATTATTTGAATTGAGCTCGGTCCGGGATGTGTCCAGATTTATTGCATGTATAAATAAGTGAGCACACCAGTCAGTTGTATCAGCGTGCAAAACCATCATCATGGAGAAAGGACGTGATGTGACTGATGTCCATGACAATAGGGTACCAGGTGAAGCTTGGTAGAGGCAGCATCTCACAACCCATTGACTTTGCTGGATGTTGTAGAGCTGTTGTAGTGAAGGTGTACTGAGAATGGACATCCTGTACGTTGAGCATTTCCCAGTGACAAAACAGTGGTGTGCATTGATGCCAATGAGTGATACAGAGCAGTTCACACACCACAGTGGACCACTTAACCAACACAGGAGCAACGAGGTTCATGTCAGGGATCACTACTGAGCTACTCCGAGCTATTCCTTCTATTAAGCAGGTGGTCATAATATTATGGATGATGTAAATTAAGTCTGTTTTTATTGTTAAGACTGTACTGACATAGAACAAAGATGATAGCTTTTTCTGAATCTGGGTGCTGGAACACTTATTTAACCCAAATTGATCTATAACAATGGACAGCTAAAGTTGGGCCGGTTTTGACCCAAAACACAAATGATGTTCATAAATTTCAAATAGTAGGTAATTTTTGTGTCAGGTGTGGCCCAGAGTTCAAAGGTCATTACATATTTTAAACTGCTATAACTGGGCCTACAATACACTTAGCACTGCCATAACTGACCATTAAGTGCCTTAATTGGACCATACTTGGTCCAATAATGTCTGTTATCTGTAATTAATCTTAACTAGTAGATTTCAATGGCCTGTATGTGTGTCTACAGTTTGATTCCTCTCTCTAATAACTACATAATTTGTATAACCCAAAATGCATCATTTCATACTGTTTTGAGGTTGACAATGCTTTACAGGATGCTACGTTAAACATTTAAAAAGGTTAAGCCACTGAGCTGGACTATATCCAGTGGAAATGGTGCAAAAATCTGCTGAACTGAAGCTCAAATATATAACAAAAGACTGTCTGATTTATCTTAACAATGTGAACTTGTACAGACATGCAAGATATCATTTGAAATGAGTAAAACATTCTAAAAGCCCTTATTTTGACTTAAAAATTGAGCTGTATGTTACAGTTTCTCACTAAGAAAATGTTATGACAATGTATAGAAATAAGGGTACTGTACCTTTCCTGGCACTTGGGTGAAACCCTCAAAGGTACATCTTCAGTACCTTTAGTTAGAGAACATAACAGTATCAGGTTATAATGGATGTCCTGATTTTTTTAAGTTATAAAAGGAATTCTGCTCATTTCTCAACATACTACTGACTTCCAAAATTAGAATATGGTGAAAAAGTTCATTTGTATTCACAAATTATTGAAAAATTCTAAGCCATCATATTTTATATTATTTACATATAAAGTGATATATTTCAGGGCACTTTTATTATTCTTCACTATTCTATTAAATTATTATTATAAACATTTCAAGTCAACATATAAAAATGGCTTGAAATATAATACATATAAAATATCAGTTTACCTTGAATTAAATTATGAACACAATTATTTTCACAGTACAACTGGACCTTAACTCTTCCCAATAAAACTGAAATCATGCAAAAACACTAAGGCTATATAACTGTGTGAAATTTTACTCTAGAAACAAAACTAAACATAGGCCGGAAACCTTAAAGGGTTTACTTTTCATATATATATATATATATATATATATATATATATATATATATATATATATATATATATATGCTGAATCTAAATATATTTTTTTTATTTTTGTGAGAGAAGCATGTATAACCAGAGGCACATTTTTCACCCTCAGTCAAAGCATATTCCCTTGTTGTTCCACCCATTCACACGATCTGCCATTCATATTGTAACAACATATGAAATGTGTGAAAACACACATTTGGTCTCTATAAACAAAGAACTCTCACATGAACAAAGACCTCTCACTTGAATTTATCTCATAAATATCCAATGTAGGAACGAGTGACTGACTAAAACACAGTGTCACTTCACATTTGTTAAGCTTTAGAAATAAAACCACATACAATGTCTAAAAACTGTAATGACCAATTGTAGCAAATACCTCTGTTTATTCAGTTCTGAGCTCAAAAGTTTTGACTAGAAATGTTTAGTGTTTTTTCACAATAGCACATCTGAAAATAGGTTTTTTCAAAGTCTAAGTTAAGAGCAGATTTATTCAAAATATAGATTTATGACACTCTTCCTGTTTTGACACTGTTGTTGCTGAGTTTGTCCTGAACAAAAGTCTGTGTAACACTTTGGGGAAAAAATAGTTTAAGATGGGTGTAATTTGTAAAAATTCCAAGCCATGTCAGACTCCATCGGAGTGTCTGAAATACTCTCAGACTCCAGAGGGTTAAGGATGTTTATATTATTTGTAATGGGAGACAAAAACATATACCTGTACAGTGCCCATGGGCAAAGATTTGCTTTAAAATGGTTGGGACAATATTAATTTGTCCCATTGTGATTGAGCAGGGAAGTCTCTGGTTGGTGCTGCAGCAAAAACAGTCCTGCAGGAACCAAAACAGTAAACAAGCAGCTCATGAAAGTGGTTTATAGTATCATGTATCAGAAAGCCGTTATACAAAATATTTTTAGAGTACACTTTCAAAAATATTTTGGGGACCAAATTAACAATTTCAGTAAGTGGTGAGGACATGTTTCCAGTGTCCCCAATATCTCCAGAACACTATTGAATCCCAAAAATGAGAATATTGTGAAAAAACTCATTTGTGTTCAAAATGTAAATTATATAATTTTATGTTCATTACACAGTTACATGTTTTACGCTTTTTGTTTTAATGTTTGAATAATAATTTACTAAATATTCTAAACATTTGAGATTTCTGATTTTAATGAGTTAGAAACCACACTGATCAACATAAAAACAAAAATAGGATTAAAATGTGTCACTTTATGTGCAATGAATATAGTATATATGAAAGTTTAGCTTTTTTGAACTACATTCAGAACAACAATGAACTTTTTCATCTTTTTGTCTTTTACTAATATTCTACACATATGACAATATTGTTTTATCTGACAGCATGTAAACCTGGTCCAACACAGTTGTTATGAAAGTTGTATTTGTGGCTGGAGCATTGATAGTAATAATAATTTATAGTATTAATTGAAAAGTATATTTAAGTTTACTAACTCTCTTATACATCCAGAGTTATTTGTGTCCTTGTGGAGGTGTTGTAATGTGTGTGTGTGTCCTTGTATTCCTCCCTGGTGGGGGCTGATAGTCCTCATAATGATAGGAAAGCATGATAGATATGTACATATCATACATAAAAATATCATGTATGGTGATATTTTGCTGGTCCTCACAAGAAATGTGTCGTTTTCATTGCAAACTTTTTTGGAAAAATTAAAAAGAGTAGAAGCACTTACCTTTGGTTGCTAATGATAAGTTTAGGTTTAGGTTTATTATTTCTCAATATTACAAAAGTGAATGGAATGTCCTCACTAGTATAATACTACCAAAGTGTTTTTGTGTCTATGTATGTACCCGGTTTGTGTCATGTTGTGAGGACCTGTTTAATCATAGGGATCTTTCTTTCTTGCAGGACTACAAAGCTGGTCCCTGCAATGTAAATCATGGAATGTTAAGGAGAAGACATGTTTTGAGGTTAAGGTTTGGGTTTTAAGGTTTGAGTAAGTCTATGTAATGTCCCCACAATTCACAGAAAAAAACTTGTTTGTGTGTGTCACAGGCGTCTGGTGTGCAGGCAGGTGGATTTACGTTGAGGCAGCAACAGGAGAGTGCCGGCTCGGTTTTCCAGATGGTTCCTCTGGAGGCAGATTATCTGCTCCATCGTGGCAGGCTGAACCTGAGACTGTTGAAGTGTGTGTCGGGGGGCTGTAAGTACTGTGGGCAATTTGGTGCCACACTGATGCTCCCCACCCTGCAGCCTGTAAGTGATCCCTGCCTGGCCTGTCCCAGCTGTGAGGTAGCCTTTCTACCCCCCTCCTTAAGCCCAGAGTTATGGGATAGGCCTGCTGCCTCCAAATCCTCCAAACCTCTCCATCCCAACGCAGGGTAGATAGGCTTCCTGATTAAAGGAATAGGCCAGAAATCTTATTTCCACATATTGCCCCTTACTGTAGTATTTTCTTTGCTTTAGAACTGATGCTAACAAACACTAGAAAGCAATAGTGACCTAAAGAGTCCAGTTGTTTCTGTCAATATACAACATAAAAAGTTCTCTCAGACCACATCCTGGTCTCAATGAAGGTATCAGAGTCAAGTTCATGTGATTTATGGAGAGTACGCCTTGACAAGGTATTTTCTCCAGCATGGCGAAAGGTGAAACTAGGAATGAAATGAGAGACTTATTTAAATTACAAGCAACTGGACTCAACAGTAATCTATCCAATTCACAGAAGTACCAGACATCAACATGGGTCCACTTGATTTCAAAGCTGGGTAAATACACATTATAAAGGCCAAAGAAATATGGGTTTATTGGTAAACTTGTGCACACGCTCTAGCACCTGTACCTGAGTACATGTTGTAATACCTGAACCTTTGTGCATGCTGTAATACCTGTGTACATATTGTAATATCTGTACCTGTGTACAGCTGTAATACCTGTACCTGTGCATATGCTGTAATATCTGTACCTGTGTACATGCTGTAATATCTGTACCTGTGTACATGCTGTAATACCTGTACCTGTGTACAGCTGTAATACCTGTACCTGTGCATATGCTGTAATATCTGTACCTGTGTACATGCTGTAATATCTGTACCTGTGTACATGCTGTAATACCTGTACCTGTGTACATGCTGTAATATCTGTACCTGTGTACATGCTGTAATATCTGTACCTGGGTACATGTTGTAATATCTGTACCTGTGTACATGCTGTAATATCTGTACCTGGGTACATGCTGTAATACCTGCACCTGTGTACATGCTGTAATACCTGCACCTGTGTACATGCTGTAATACCTGCACCTGTGCACATGCTGTAATATCTGTACCTGTGTACATGCTGTAATATCTGTACCTGTGCACATGCTGTAATATCTGTACCTGTGTACATGCTGTAATACCTGTACCTGTGTACATGCTGTAATATCTGTACCTGTGTACATGCTGTAATATCTGTACCTGGGTACATGCTGTAATATCTGTACCTGTGCACATGCTGTAATACCTGTACCTGTGTACATGCTGTAATACCTGTACCTGTGTACATGCTGTAATATCTGTACCTGGGTACATGCTGTAATACCTGTACCTGTGTACATGCTGTAATATCTGTACCTGTTTACATGCTGTAATATCTGTATCTGTGTACATGCTGTAATATCTGTACCTGTGTACATGCTGTAATACCTGTACCTGTGCACATGCTGTAATATCTGTACCTGTGTACATGCTGTAATACCTGCACCTGTGCACATGCTGTAATATCTGTACCTGTGTACATGCTGTAATACCTGCACCTGTGTACATGCTGTAATATCTGTACCTGGGTACATGCTGTAATATCTGTACCTGTTTACATGCTGTAATATCTGTACCTGTGCACATGCTGTAATATCTGTACCTGTGCACATGCTGTAATTTCTGCACCTGTGCACATGCTGTAATACCTGTACCTGTGTACATGCTGTAATATCTGTACCTGTGTACATGCTGTAATATCTGTACCTGTTTACATGCTGTAATATCTGTACCTGTGCACATGCTGTAATATCTGTACCTGTGCACATGCTGTAATATCTGTACCTGGGTACATGCTGTAATATCTGTACCTGTGCACATGCTGTAATATCTGTACCTGTGTACATGCTGTAATACCTGCACCTGTGTACATGCTGTAATATCTGTACCTGGGCACATGCTGTAATATCTGTACCTGTTTACATGCTGTAATATCTGTACCTGTGCACATGCTGTAATATCTGTACCTGTGCACATGCTGTAATATCTGTACCTGTGTACATGCTGTAATACCTGTACCTGTGTACATGCTGTAATATCTGTACCTGTTTACATGCTGTAATATCTGTATCTGTGTACATGCTGTAATATCTGTACCTGTGTACATGCTGTAATATCTGTACCTGTGCACATGCTGTAATATCTGTACCTGTGCACATGCTGTAATATCTGTACCTGTGTACATGCTGTAATATCTGTACCTGGGTACATGCTGTAATATCTGTACCTGTGTACATGCTGTAATACCTGTATCTGTGTACATGCTGTAATACCTGTACCTGTGTACATGCTGTAATATCTGTACCTGTGCACATGCTGTAATATCTGTACCTGTGTACATGCTGTAATACCTGCACCTGTGTACATGCTGTAATATCTGTACCTGTGCACATGCTGTAATACCTGCACCTGTGTACATGCTGTAATATCTGCACCTGTGCACATGCTGTAATACCTGTACCTGTGTACATGCTGTAATATCTGTACCTGTTTACATGCTGTAATATCTGTACCTGTGCACATGCTGTAATATCTGTACCTGTGTACATGCTGTAATACCTGCACCTGTGCACATGCTGTAATATCTGTACCTGTGCACATGCTGTAATATCTGCACCTGTGCACATGCTGTAATACCTGTACCTGTGTACATGCTGTAATACCTGTACCTGTGTACATGCTGTAATATCTGTACCTGTGCACATGCTGTAATATCTGTACCTGTGTACATGCTGTAATACCTGTACCTGTGTACATGCTGTAATACCTGTACCTGGGTACATGCTGTAATATCTGTACCTGGGTACATGCTGTAATATCTGTACCTGTGTACATGCTGTAATACCTGAACCTGTGCACTTGCACGCTGTAATACGTGAGCATTTAAATGTGTATGTGCATGGGCTCGATCATGGAAAAAAATCTGAAGGCCCACTCCTTGATTGCTGTATAGAGGTGCACAATAGAGGAGAGGGAGTCCAGCAGCTTGAAGGATGTGTGTGTGTGTGTGTGTGTGTGTGTGTGTGTGTGTGTGTGTGTGTGTGTGTGTGTGTGTGTGTGTTTTTAAGGAATTCATTTCATTGCCCTTATAAATGAATAACTAGCACGGACAGGCTCCTTCCCTTTTTGATTTGCAGTCTTGGATGCCTTATCTGTCTCCCTGGAGTTGGCTAATTACACAGCGTCTACAGTTACAGCGGCCATGTTTGATATGAGTTTATCTGAGCTGTCCGTCAGGCAATTAAGGTCAGCGTTCGGCGCTCTCTCAATAACGCAGGCCGCAGCCTCGGAGAGCAGCGAGCGGATCAAGAGCAACACAGATCAAATTAGAGCATTGAGGCTCAGTTTCCACCTTCGGCCCCCCCACCGTGACAACACACAATGGCTCTGATCAACCTTTTCCTAAATGACTCTTCACCTTGTGTGACCTGTACTTTTAACGCCGTCTAAACCCGATCAGAGCTAAAGGCTAAAGTTGTGATCTTTGAGCTTCATTGTTTCTAACAGTGTGGAGGTTATTTATTATTGTGGACATGCTCATGGATAAATCATTCGATACCCACGTTCCTCAAGAGGAAACTGGAGATGCTGGAGGAAACCCCTGCACACATGGGGAGAAACTGTTCCAGAGGGGGACTCAAACCCCAGACCGCAGTGCTGACTAGCTGTGATGTTGAGCTGTGCGAAATAGCTGAGTAACCTGGTAAGAGCAGCCTGGCTAACAGAGAACGTTAAATGAATGTTCAGCAACATTTTTAAGAAGTTCAAGAAAAGTTCACCTACAACTTTACAGAAATAATGTTCTGTGTAATGTAATAATGGTTTGCTAACATTTATGGAACATTTTTCACAAACTGTTCCCAGTCAGACAAACATATTAAAGTTTGAAGTAACATCAGTGAGATGTTTCATTGCTTCTGATCACAATGATCACCATGAGGGGGACTGTTTGGTGGTTCATTTCAGCTGGAGGACGTTCAGCACAGACAGTGTAAAGATAAGCCAGCTCATGTTTACTTATATCATTGATGTCTAATAAATGTTTATTTATTTAACATTAATTAATTAAAAATGAATGATTTATTATTGGTTGTTTCTGGGTTTGAAAGGGTTTTTGTCTCTGGTCGTGTGGTCAGCATCATTACTGGAACATTAAAATACATTAAGTAAAAATGTTCTAGGAAACTTGACAGATTGAACGTTGTAAGAACCAAATTTGTAACATTTGTTAATGTTCAGAAAATGTTCTACTAACCAAACAATGATAGCTGGGAGTGAACAAAAGCGCACTCCGGTTAAGCAGAGACAAGGATGGTTAAAAGCCAAAACGGGATTTGACTCCACTTGTTACTTGGAAAACAGGTTAAATTTCCAGATGGTGAAGCAGCATTTTTGGGAGGCCTGGTGTGAGTAGTGGTTTCTGATTTGGGCAATATGGGCAACCGCCCAGGGGATGGCATAACATCTAGGATGGCATGAGGATGGAATGCCCCACCCCCGAGAGGTTCTGTTAAGCACCCTTGGGACCATTGCATTGCTTAGAGCTGGGGGAGGGGTGCAACGGTTGCGCCCGGGGGGTGTTGGGGACTGGTGTGCCGGAAGGGGTTGTTTGGCCAGGGTGCCAAACTGGCTAGGACCTCCACTGCCTGGTGATTAGGGACCTGGTCTGGTGACTGGAAAGTTGCTAACTCGATTCCCTGCAGGACATGACTGAAGTGCCCTTGAGCAAGACACCTAACACCCAACTGCTCCACGGGTGCCCGCACCACTTTAGGCATATGCACCCAGATTCTTCTGTGTGTGAGCACATTGTGCACTTTCACTTTGATGTATAGTAACTTTTATTACCTGAACGCATTCACAGGATTTGTGTGAATGAAGCCACTAGCCTGGAGCTGGTCAGAGAGAAGACACTCAGGCCCGGCCTTCACTGGATCAGACCTCCTGACTGTAAGTAGCGGTTCTGTTTAGTCGGACTTTGCTCAGGTAACAGTACAGAGCAGACAGACCTGAAGAACATGAGAAGGAGATTCACTCTGTGCTGCTTAGGATAACTCGAACCTCACCAGTTTCACTGAGAGAGGACATGTCACACCTGATACTGTGTATACATGTGTGTGTGTGTGTGTGTGTGTGTGTGATGTGTGACATGCTGCACTGAACATCAGATTAACTGGGTGACACTAGAATCGCCAGACAAACACACAGGACTCCTCTTTCAAAACAAGCCTCTTCTCCTTTTTTTCTCTCTCTTCTTTCCTCTCTCCGCTCTTTATCTACTCTCTCACTTCTATTTTCTCTCTTCTCTATGCTGTTTTATCTTTGTCCTTTCTCTCCTTTTTCTTGCTTCTTTTTTCTCTCTTTGCTTATTTTTTGTCTCTCTTCTCTGTTCTGTCCTCTTTTTTCTCCATTTTTTTCTCTCTCTTCTCTTTCCTCTCTCCACTCCTTACTCTCTCACTTCTATTTTCTCTTCTCTTTTCTCTCTTTCCCCTTTCCTATCTTCTGATTTTTCTTTTTTCTCTTCTCTCTCCCTTCACTCTCTTTTCTTAATGTTTTCTCTCTCCCTTTTCTCTTTTCTCTAACCTCTTTTCTCTCTCTACTCTTTACTCTTTTCTCCATCTTTTTTCCTCTCTTCTTTCCTCCCTCCACTCTTTACACTCTCACTTCTATTTTCTCTCTTCTCTTCTCTTTTCACTCTCTTCTCTTCTTTCTCTTTTCTGTTATTTTTCTTTGTCTTTCATCTTTCACATCTCCTTTATCCCATTTTCTCTCTTCTCTTTTTTGTCTCTCTATTTCTCTTTTCCCTCTCTCTCCTGTCTTTTCTCTCCCTTCATTTATCTCTCACCTTTCTTTTCTGTTTTCTCTCTTCTCCTTTTTGTCTCTCTTCTCTTTTCTGAGTCTCTGCTATTTTCTCTCCTTTCTCTTTTTCCCTCTACTCTCTTTTCACATTCACTTTTTCTATATCTTCTGGTTTCTCTCTCTCTTTCTCTCTCTCTCTCTCTTTCTCTCTCTCTCTCTCTCTCTCTCTCTCTGTTACTGTATTTTATAAATATACTTTATTACAGTGATAATTACAGTCATTGGCCTAATGGGGGCACTGTAACTGTTTTTAAATGTAAGCACACATCAGAATGTGTGAGACCGATCATTTTATATCTGAGATGGAAAGTCTGGAATGAAAATGCTAAATTTCAATATATTATTATTATTATTATTATTATTATTATTATTATTATTATTATTATTATTATTATTATTATATCTAAATTAACCAGAGTTTCATTCCGTTACCCATTTTTCATTATTAGTTTTCCACATGATTTAACCCTGTGTTGATTTCACCTGAACTTAGAACACATCCCACACACAGGACGATGGCCCAGGACTGGGTCATATGCATGTGCCAGAACTGAAATATATTATTGTATTATTGAACTAAATTACTCTTATCTGCCTCATATTGAAATCATGGCTGATACTTCTGATAATTGTGTCCTATATTTAGCTTGTACTGTGAAACATGTTCTTCCAATAGACCCCACAGCATCCCCTGCTGAACCACTGACAGCCATAATGTAGCCCAAAGTTGACATTACATTAGATTACATACAATAAAATAGTTTTGATGTAATGTCAGTTCTTAATCATACCTGAAAAAATCCAATTCAGAGCATCTCTAATGTTTTACCCTTTTGACTCACTTCTGCTGAATAAAAAGGCAATTATTTTCATACACACATTTTGCACAATAACTATTATAAACAATAATGCATTAAGGATTATAATATTAGTTATTTTTAATACAAAATCAAAGGCACCTTTAAATATAGAGAACTGGTTCTTATACTCTTCTGTGGATTCACACTGTAATATGTCATAATCTGATACTCTTGATCTCTGTCTTCAAGCTGGTCAGACAAGCACAGTAATATGATGGTCAGTTGGCACTGTGGGCAGCTGCTGGGCATCTCCATAAAACTTGTGAGCAGATGGAAGCATGAAGTGCTCTAAAATATCCTGGTAGGTGTTGACTTTGGACCAACAGCAGCAGCTCAAACCATCACAGACTGCAGAAACTGCACACTGGACTTCAGACAGCTTGGATTGTGTCTCAGACTCTAAGAGCTGATTTACAAATGAACGTGATGTCACAATGACCTGTGCTTTTAACTCAGTGCTCATTATCTCAAAGTTTTAGAACTTGTACACTAGGACAGACTGGACAGACATCCCCCCCAACATCTCCCACCTTTAACCTCCACACATGTGAAAATATAGAAAAGTGAGGCCTGCGAAAACAGCAAGCTGAAGTGCAGTGTATTAAATAGGAGAGCATGCAGGGGGTTATGCTGAAAGCAAAGTTAATATTCAGCAAACAATAGATTAAAAAGGAAATGTCACATCATGGGCTATGAGCGCATGGTGTGACGCTTAAATGAGCCTTGATTGCACAAGGCAATTTGCGTCTCAGCATAGCGCTCAATTAAGCCGAGCGATTAGCAGCGCCTCTGACTTGTCCGGCTCCGTGTGATGTCACAAGTCTTGGAGTGTGGCCTCATAGCGGGAGTCTGATTTGACCAAAGCTCTGGGCAGCAGCTTGTATCACTAATGAGGCCTTCCACATTCAGCTCTCCTCTGAAAACTGCAGGCAGGTACTGAGAGCGGCACCGAACACAAGCTATCAACACTACAGCTCATACCACTTTACACCATTTACTCCACATGAGCTTTTCCTGCTTCGCTTTTAAATACAGACCTAAAAGGGACATTCGGTAATGAGAATGCATACCTGGAAGAACCAAGTCACCTGAACGATCACTTCTTTAGATATTTTTCAGCAGGAATTTATTTAGAAAAAGTTCTTTTACTCAGAAAATAACATTTGATTTAAGTTATTCATGGTAATGTAATATATTTAAAAATAATATATTGATGCTATTGATGTACAGAATTACTAACCTCTTCCTACATGGAGATCACTACAGTGGACAGCTGTTTATATGTGATCTTCCAAAAACAAATCTTGTTGAACTCCACCTAGTGGCCAGTAATTGCGAGTGCAACAAAGCACACTATAAACAAGAACGGCTGGTCAGAAACTGTGCTTATCTTGGGAATTTTTGTACAATTCTTCCACTTGATAAAACATAATTGATGAATAAAATTTGAGCACAAATGGAAGAATAAGGAAAAGTATAGATATCAAATTTCTGAAAGCAACAAATAACAATTATCATGCATCATAGTTATATAAGTACACACTGCATAAAAAAATTAAGGGAACACTAAAATAACACATCCTAAATCTCAATGAATAAAATATTCCAGTTGAAAATCTTTAATATTTCTATAATTTGTAATATTTATTACATAGTGGAATACGTTAAGAACAAAATAACATAAAAATGATCAATGTAAATCAAAATTATTATCCCTTGGAGGTCTGGATTCGGAGTCATACTCAAAATCTCATACCACCCTCATGGAATCTGTTTCTGACAGTTTAAGCATAAACATGGATATTTGTGGCCTCCTGGAGGTCATTTTGCAGGGCTCTGGCTCTGCTCCTCCTGTTCCTCCTTGCACAAAGGAGGAGGTAGCGGTCCTGCTGCTGGGTTGTTGCCCTCCTACGGCCCCCTCCATGTCTCCTGGTGTACTGGCCTGTCTCCTGGTATCTGCTCCATGCTCTGGACACTGTGTTGAGAGACACAGCAAACCTTCTTGTCACAGCTCGCATTGATGTGCCATCCTGGATGAGCTGCACTACCTGTTGCTTCCTAACTGGACAGGTTGGTTTCACAGAAGTGTGGTTGACTTGGAGTTACATTGTGTTGTTTACATGTTCCCTTTATGTTTTGAGCAGTATATATATATATATATATATATATATATATGTCCACTTGAGTGGATTTATGAATAAATCTTTAATTTTCCAGTTTTTGGAAATAAATCCTTTTTTTCATTATTTATGCATGAAATGGACTAGTTAACAATTATTTATTTGTACTGTTGTCATTAACATGGATATATGCATATACTGAAATGTTACACTTTAAATTGTTTACTGCTGAAATAAATGATCTTGTGCACTGTACGGTACATTATCTTGATTTGAATATAAGTTGACATTTATTTAGGGCACAATTGACATCAGGTCTATTCTCGAACAGTCATCAATAAACTCTACAGCAGCTACACACTTTCACTGCGCATTGTGTGTGTATGTACTTGTGTGAATGTCCCTGAAAATGTGTGTGTGCATGTCGCTAAGAGTGAAGCAGTGTGCACTGCATCTCCTTCAAACGTCTTCCCAGTCAATGGCAAAAACAAAGGTCAGGACTTTGGAAATGTCACTCAGTCTCTGGCTCGGCACTTAGAGGGCCGAGGGAGCTCGGGGGGGTTCTGGCCTGGCTGTAGGTTCCGAGGGGACAGAATAATGTGTCTCACGGAGGCTGCTGCTTCCTCTTCCCCTGGTGGCTGGGGGCAGGCAGAGAGGCTCGGTGGGGGCTCATTGTTCCGCTGCCTTTTCCATCAGCTGCCAGAAGGGCAGGGGGCCTGACTAAATGGGCACTCTAAAATAGAGCACGCCCGGGAGGGAGCCCTCTCAAATATATACAGTATACCTAGCAAAGTGAGGAGAGAGATTTACAGCCCTCATATTTAACCATACAAATGACACATACATGAGCCAGCATGCTTTTATGTGCCAACGTATGCATCTGTTTGTCAACAGGTGTGTGGACGCCATGTAGAAACAGAGGTCTGGTGTTCATATAGAGGGAAGAAAACCCTTTAACTCTGCTGGGAAGGGCTTGGGACAAAAGTATTGGGACACCTTCTTATTCATTTTTAGGGTATTAAATTGATTATGATAGATTTTCAAGCATCATTGTGAGGATTTGATTGCAGTCACAAGAGTGTATGTGACCCTCTAAGATTAGCAGGTTTTGTAACCTTTTCCAGCCTGATGAGCATCAACAACTTTTTTTTCATGATACACTTCCACAAACATGTGTTGTGATGTGCAGACTTTGATAGATCCCTGTTCTTTAAATAAAACAAGGTGCCCACTCACACCTGATTGTCATCCCATTGATTGACTATAATTTCACCTTCAAATGAACTGCTAATCCTAGAGGTTCACATACTTTTGTCTCTCACAAATATGTCATATTGGATCACTTTCCTCAATAAATAAATGAGCAAATATAATTTTTTGTCTCATTTGTTTAATTAGGTTCTCTATATCTACTTTTAGGACTTGTGTGAAAATCTGATGGTGTTTTTAGGTCATATTTATGCAGAGATATAAAAGATTCTAAAGGTTTCACAAACTTTCAAGCAGCACTGTGTGTTTGTATGTACATGTTGGTCTCAATGTACAACAGTATACATATTCAGTGTACATATATTTGCACAGTAATTTATATAGACTCTGATTATACAGTTACTGGTAATATTTTTGGCTGCTCAGCTACTTTGAACATCAGGTCACTTTTCACTTTATATACTTTGTGGGTTTTTTTTTTTTTTTTTTACAAAATTTCACTATATTGTATCTTATACCTTTAGTGTATTTTACAGTGTGAAATATAGTTTTTTTTCTAAGCTACTGGATGCCTTAATTTCCCTCAGGATCAGTAAAGTATTTGTTTATCTATCTCTATCTAAAGGGCTAAAATGGAGGCTCTTCAAAGACTGCATGTGTTACATAAACAATAAATTAAAATGCTAATATAATGCTTGCTTTGCTAAATTGTTGAAAGGTTCTTCTCCTGAAAGAACTTCTGAAAAAGAATTGTTTTAAAATGGCTCTATATAGCACCCAAGAAAGGATCTGCTACATTTCTGATAAAAAAAAACATTAGGTACACAGAGCTTGTATGTACACTCACTGTCTATTTGAGCTCCACTGACCATACAGGTGAATGTTCTACAATTACAGATTGTAGTCCACCTGTTTCTGTGTATACTTTGTTCACTCTGTTCCCCAATGGTCAGGACCTCCACAGAGGTATTATTTGGATGGTGGATCATTCTCAGCACTTCAGTGACACTGCCATGGTGGTGGTGTGTTAGTGTGTGAGCTGCTGGAGATGTGAAACACACTCATTGGTCCACCTTGTAGATGTAAAGTCAGAGACAGCAGCACATCACAGTTTGTGTTAGTCCTCTAGTCCTGACACTCTTGGCTGGTCACTATTTTTACTCCAGTAGTGACACTGAAGTGACAACATCAGCAGCTCTGACACACCACCACCACATCAGTGTCACTGAGAATGAGCTAAAATGGACAATGAGTGTATGTGTAACTAATGAAGTGGCCAGTATGTATAACCCTTTTTGTCTAATCATCTAATAAAGAGTGCAGAAAAAGCTAATTTCTGTCTGGAAAGAGAATGTGTGAGTAAAACACCACCAGACTGCACAGAGAAGGCGTAAACACAGAGAAGGGGGCGGAGTCAGACTACTGATCAGATGATTATTTCACCAGTGGAGGACAAGTGGCTGAAACGGAGCTGTGCTTGTCGCTGGCCTTCAGGGTGATGAAGGCGAGATGGGGGAAAGGAGGAGCCACGCCCCCGAGCACACCTGAGCTTGCGTTACCTGCCATCTCTCAAGCAGCATACTGAGAGCGTGGAAACCTGAGTGTGGCCGTGAGAGGAAATCTGGCTGTCTGTCAAGTGCTTTTGTGTGTGCTTCTGCGAACAGGCCGGGTCTGGTTTCGCAGAGACTGAAACAGAGCACCTAAACGCAGAACAGCACAGACAAACCCTACAGCATCTGTCAATAAACATCAATAACATTGACAATATCTGCTGCATGCCAGTGACACTGATGTTATACCAGAAATCCACATTATGGGCAGTTTCTGATGCTGACAACCTCTCTTCCTCCACTCTAGATAATCACCCTGATAGCATGTTGACGTGGTTTGTTTTCCTCACCAGCAACTGGAGGCTCCCAAGGAACTGGATGTCACATATATGTTTCATTTTTAATCGACTAAAGTAACAAAGCATGTTCAAATCCCAGCCATGCGAGGCCCAGGAGAACACAGAGGCCCTCTCTGGGTCATCAGTATGGCTTTGGAAGTCCAGTACCTGTGAGCTTGTTCTTGCTTGTTCGTGGTCAGATCATAAAAATGGTTTCATATCCATTTTGAGACATGAATTCAGTGTTATATATTAAAAAAGTGACACATCTAAATTATAAAATACAATTGCAACATATTTTGAAACATGTTTTAAGCTCTTAAAGAGTAGATGTATCTGTAGATATCTGTCACTTCTGTTTAGAAGTGTGTTTTCAGGCTTGTTTTGAGCTGCATCAGGTGTGCTCAGATTACCAAACAACCACTAATCTTTCAGGCATGGAAGTCACTATTTTTATCTTCAGTCTTTTTATAATGTACCAGTTTTAACATTATAATTAATGTTGACAGAGCAGGACAGTCTCTATTGTGCATGTCAGTGCCTATTAATCACAAGTGCAACAAAACACACGGTAAACAAAAATGGCCTGACAGAGAGTCAGGAAGTCCTCATGGATTTCTTCTATGAAAAAGTATAAATAAATAAAATTTGAACACAAAAATGAACATGTCAGGACCAGTATAATCACTGTGTTATTCAAATTTTAATTTTATATTATTTTCTATATATTATATTTACATGCAGGTAAACATGTCTGCTATGGAGGACCATAAGGATTTGTCTTTAGCCAGAGCTGTACATGTTATAATATTGCATCTACTATACAACATTAACAATTTCATTTACTTATGTATCTGACACGGATTTTTAATATATTTAATATTAGATTTGAATGCTCAGGTACATTCTGTCCATTTTAAAAAAAACAAGATTTTTAAGCCTGAATGGTGAACAAAATGTGTTAAGATCCAAACACGTCATCTTGTAGAGAATGTTAAACTTGTAGATGTGTGTTAATTTGAGTTTGATATCAAACATTTCCATCTTTTCATGACTGTATCATAAAGTCAATGTCCATTTCCAGATTTTTCATCAAACAGCGAATGATGCTTAGCTCTTAGGAGGACATTTTCTTACTAGTTCATCATTTTCTGATCAATCATTAGTTGTCTACATGCTTCCAGTGAGAAATGTGGACATTGATGTGCTGTCAATATTGTATGTGGAACTTATTATAAACTTCAAACTGACTATATTGTATAGAAACTGAAAGTATTTAACACTATAAGCATTAAAATGCTGTGCTCCCTCTCACACTGTGGTTTATATTAGACGCAGAGTTCATGGACATGCCAGCTTAAGACGCACAGAGTCAGCCTGGCACAATCAGAGAGGGTAAACTAAATTTAGTGCTCTGAATAAAGATTTCTTGATTTGAGACTTGTGTCACACATGTTATTAAAATCAGCCTCGTTTGCATTCTTACGAGTCACTCAGGTGTAATTGGTTTTTATTCACAAATATTCCATATGAAATGAAAGTATCAAAGAGCGTTCCCATGATGTGTCGGAGTGAGTGGATAATTGGTTGCAGGGGTCCTTTGCCCCTCGCTGTTCTAATTAAAAAATGACACAACAGCAGAGAGATCATTAGGGAGCAGTACCAAGGACAAGAGAGAGAGAGAGAGAGAAAGACAGAGAGAGAGAGAGAGAGAGAGAGAGAGACAGAGAGAGAGAGAGAGAGACAGACAGACAGATTGAGAGAGAGAGAGTGTCAGCATGTCCATAGATCCCCGGCCTGAGGTCGTGACTGATCTACACAAAGAATGTGACTCAACAGAGACTATCAGGGGAACTCAGAGAGAGAGAGAGAGAGAGAGAGAGAGAGAGAGAGAGAGAGAGAAAGTGACCCAAAACAGATTACATTAATGATGTAGTACAGTTGTAAGAAAAAGTATGTGAAACCTTTGGGATTAATTAGATTTCTACATAAATTGGTCATTAAATGTGTTCTGATCTTCATCTCAGTCACAACAATAAACAAACACAGTCTACTTAAACTAATACCAAACACAAATGATATGTTTTCATATTTTTATTAAAAGCAACATGTAAACATTCACAATGCAGGCTGGAGTTTGATTCCATACTTGACCAGATAAATTCTTCTATTATTACAAGCTTGACAGCAGAGCTCTTTTGGGGGCTGTATAGAACCCTTTTCAAAACGTTTCTGAATAGAACCATCTACAATACTTTCCTCATCAATCCAGAACCCTTTGTGTTCTTTGAGTGTCATGGTTCAAGTGTCAAGTTTGACCCCATCTGATTGGAGTTTCGATGTTCTCCCCGTGTGTGCAGGGGTTTCCTCCCAAAGTCTCACACAATGTAAGAGTAGTGCCATCTTTATTAAAGTAAAAACCTGATTTCCATTTTACTGTAAATAATTTGGGTTTTACAGGGTATAATCAATGTAACGTAACAACACTTGAATATCTGGCAAGCACTGCTGTCAATTTTAGCTGTCAAATTTCTGAATCTGATCATTTGTAGAATGTGCTAGAACAGGAAGTCCAGCTCCACTTTCCAATTTACAGCACTTCCGGCCCTCAAAGCATAGCAGCATTGGTCATAATGTTTTGCTTCATTGGTGTACACCAAATACTGTGTTCTCAAAGGTCTGAAAGCGAAAGCCTCCTTCAGGAATAATTGTTGTCTCACTGTACCTCTCCCTCGTCTCTCCTTCGCTCAGGTCTTGTTTATACAACTTGTTATTGTGGTCTCCCTTCGCCTTTTCTGCCTCTTTTTCTTCTCCTCCTTCCCTCTCTTCTTTGTCTTTTCTTGCTTGAGGGAAATCTGCGAGGCTTGCTCATTGGTGCCAGCAACAGTTAATCCTCTTCTAAAGCACCTTAACTATGCTGGGAATTCTGCAGATGCTAAATAAAACAACGGGAACAACCATGCACTTAACACTGCCGCACTCTGGCACGAGTGCATCCGTCTTCAGACGCTTGTTTTTTCTCTTCCCTTCTTCATAAGTAGTTCAAAACAATCTGCTGTTGTGTGATAACTGTGTGTCTCTCTTGAGTGAGCGCAGAGAGGGGCCGCGATGGGTTCAACAGCAGCATCCCTATAATCCCATTATAACAGTTCACCTGAGATTACACAGCGACGGCTGCAAATAACACCTTACTTTACATCCCCAACAGAAAACACAACCTCCAAATATTACACTTTCATTACCAAACCAGAGTGAGCAAATGTGAGCAAAAGGATGCTCACCTGACTGCTGTATTATACCCTTATGGAAAGAGAGACGAGCACAATGCCACGTTACAGGGCCCCAGCAATCGTTTATGCAGGTTATTACAATACGATTACAATAAAACGTCATTAGAACATCAATCATAATCCCAACGTGAATCACACGCAAATGAATCACATGCAAATTAATCAATCGCTCTTTAATCACTGTGAAGCCTTATGCTGCCACCATTATTTGTACATGTGCACTTTCCTCGGCAGTTTTTGATTGGATTTGAATCTAGAACGTGCCTAGAGCTCTTCAGATTAAGTGGAGGTTCTGTGTGAAGGAAGACTGTGTGAATGCTTCTGTTTAAGGTGTATCGGGCTTATTAAGTCCCAAGACTTCAAGTGAACAAAAACAATTACCAGTCAACTCAAAGAAAATGTGATATATACACTAAACAAATCACTTCTTTAAAGGTTTTATAGCTTTAACAGCTCTTGCACTCTGCCCATGCAAAGGCTGAGCTTGACCTGGCGTGTATAGCCCTAAACAGGAAGTGATGTAATGTCATGGCAATTTTGGCGGGAAATCTATCCATAAAAGTCCCTCCAAGCACAAATCATGGTTTCTCTCACTTCATAAATATATAAATAGTTCTCCTTACCAAAAATAATCAAATGTAAATATATTTTCCTGCTTTATTTGATTATATATAGTAAATAAAATTTAAAACATCAACACTTTAAATCATAATTAGTTTTTCCTTTTATATATATATATACATTTTAAGGTTTGTCTGACATACATTTCTTGAATGACAGAGAAGCTATTACTTGTGTTGTGGATCATTCTCAATGGCACTGATGTGGTGGTGGTGTGTTAGTGTGTGTACACAGAGCTGCTGTGTCACTATTGGCACCAACCAGCCAACAGCAACTAGACTAGAGGACCAACACAGAGCTAATGTTTCTTACTTTACATCTACCAACATGGTACGTGTTTCTAATACAGTGGACACAGTGTTAAACATCTACAATCAACACACCACCACCACATCAGTGTCGCTGAGAACATTCTGTAATTATGGAACAACAAAGTGGTCAGTGGAGTTGTGTCTTCCTAATAGAGAGTGTTGAGGCTTACACTCTTAAAAAGATGGTTCTTTAATAAAGAAAATGGTTCTGTATAGATTTGCATGGTGAAAGGGTTCCTCAGATTGATGAGGAATGTGTTGTAGATGTTTCTACACATAACTTTTTGAAAAAGGGTTTTATACAGTATCAAGAAAGGTTCTGCTATTGTTACAATGTCAAGCTTGTAATAATAAAGGATCCCTTTTTGGTGCTATATAGAACCATCTACAACACATTAATCAATCTTAAGAACCATGCAAAGAACCCTGAGTGTCATGGTCCTATATAGAATATTTTTTTTATTTGAAGAACCATCTTTTTTAAGAGTGTAAATTACAAAATTATAGCACAGCCATTTGCAATTTCAGGTTAGGCTGCTGATGCACCAGAAATGTATCCTATAGAAACATTCAACCATCCTGAATTGGTCCCAAAAAACTTAACAAGATGAATGAGGACATAAAAAATTCTCCAAAAACTACCATAAAAACACTCTCAAACTGGCGATTAGTGAAATCAATCAAATACGAAAATAATGATGTAATTTTAATGCTTAAATGTTCTTTAGCTCTTTAGATCCAGGTGTGCTCGATCAGATGCGGTTCCTCGCTCAAGTTTCAACATTTCAATGATCTGCTTTTAAAAGCACACGAAACATTTTTCTCCTCTAAAACATAACGATCAGTCAGGACAATTATTCTGTGATCAATAAGTTTTCATAAACACATCCAAATGTAGAGAGAGCCAGTGAATGGGATGCCAAGCTCAGGTGGAGCTGTTTATTATGCTTGAATGGTGACCTTCAGGAGTGTACATCTCTGTAATCATCCTTCACTCTCCGTCTCTCTCGCTAAATACTAACTGGAGCTTTTCAAAGCGGCCATTGAAAGGCAAAACTGTGCTATTGAAGAAGTTTATTAGAAATTGATCTGGTCCTTTCAAGTAACGTGTGAGACAGAGGACTTCAGAAACGTGGACATGACACGATCTCGCCTCGGCAGCATTCAGGCCTGTAGATACGCTTTAGAGGCTGAGGCACTTTTTCGAGGCCGGTGAATGTGAAAGCAGGGTCAGTGGGCAGTTTGAGCTGTGCAAAAGATTGATTAGTGATGCATTAGTGACACATGTGCTTCAGTGGGAATTCATGTGTGGCTTTAGCAGCTTCTTGGACTGGTGGGCATGTTGGTGATGAAACAGAGGAGCAACAGAAGCTCTGCTGCTGTGACTAAATCAGACATGGTATCACTTCAAAAGACAGCTACAGTTCTTCAATTCTCTTAATATCTAGTACTTGCTGCATGATTGTTGACTAACATTTGGTGATATAGGAGGGTATAGAGTCCAAACTGATCCACACTCTGACTATAAAATGGATTTGAATCAGTTTAAAGACATACATTATTTTCCACTTCACCTGCTTTTCAGTTCACTTTGTTTTTGGCTGAGCCATGAATGCTATCTTCACATCATCAGATGTGAGTCTCCGTCCTCTTACAGCTTTTATCAGGACCCAGAAAACTGTCAGCAGTTGATGTCTAAGTTTTTAACTTTTTCTTGGTCGGTTTCCATTACAGACTCATTTACTCTCAGACTGGTAGTGATGAATCCATGTCTCATCAGCAGTAATGATTCTTTTTAAACATTCAGCTTCCTTACAGTGTTGTCCCATATTCTGTTTGCAGATGTCCAAACACATCTGCTACTAATCACTACACACTGCTCTTCTGGGCAAATCATAAGTGGGTGGCCATTTTTTTTGTTGCACTGCAGTCATAAATGAGCTGATGTAACACATTCAGACCTGCACAGCAGTTACAATGGAGACAGCGGCTGAGTACAGAAAGCATAATAGGACATTGCAGCCAATCCTAATATTCAGTCTAATGGATAGTCAGGCAGACCGAGTGGTAGCTGGATGGATGGATGGATGGATGGACGGACACATAGATAGACAGATAGATAGATAAAGTAGTTATAAATATTTTAATAATTTGAAATTCTAGATATCTGATTTTTATGAGCTAAAAGCCAAAATGTTCAAAATTATGTAGATGAAATATGTAATTTTATGTGTAATTGAAATTTTGGAATAAAAATTAACTTGATCAAAATTTACTATTTTTACATTGATTATATTATACGGTGGCCACCGTAATATTATATTATATTAAAGTTTAAGAGTGTAAAGACAGAGTGGACATGCCATGTGTAAATCAGTGGGTGAATGTGTTTACACATGGCAAGTCTGTTTAATGCACCCCAGCAATGCTGTTAAATTTTTATAGAAAGAGCTCTGTTACAAATAGCTACTATTTAGCTTTATCACTGAAGGATATATTTGTGCTATCCATTACTTAAGCAATGGTGTGTGTGTGTGTGTGTGTGTGTGTGTGTGTGTGTGTGTGTGTGTGGGTGTGTGTGTGCGTGTGTGTGTGTGTGTGTGTGTGTGTGTGCTGCTCTCACACTGTAAGTGAGTTCAAAGGTCACAGTAGTGAGAGCTATCAGTGACACCCAGAGGAAACAGGCCCACTGTTTTTTATTGTCACCTCTTGACCCCTCATTAACTTAATCTTTTCCACTTAAAATAATCACACACTACCAATACTGCGTGTGTGCATGTGTGTGTGTGTGACAGAGAGAGAGATGGACAGAGAGAGTGTGTGTATATCTTGTATTGTGTGTTTATTTTGGTTTGCATAAGACGTATAGTGTATACGTAGGAGATTTCTGGCCTACTGCTCTAAGGGGATTAGCTGTTTTGGCGTGTGTGTCAGCTGCTGGCTGGGTGCCTCGCTGAGGATTGACAGTTTCTCTTTAACCCTGCTGAGAAACGCTGCCACATTAGCAGCTCAGGAGCTGGAGCAGCAGCTCAGCTTTAACTTGGCCTCTGTGCTCACCGACCAGCCCGTATCACACCCATCTGCTTGTTTATCTGAGTTCACCCCCAATGACAGGAACATCACTCTCCTCCTGTTCTCTGCACATTACAGGTGCTGGGTCAGTCTGATAAGTTTGGGCTGATTCACAACAAGCCTGTAGTGTTACAGAGTGGTGCATCATTCAGGGCTGGTAATGGACCATAATAAGCAGCACAAATGGAGCGTTTATGGGGCGGGGGAGGGGGGTGTATATCTCTGGGAAAGCATTTATCTTTTTGGACTAAATGTGCTTATAAAGAAAAATCTAAAATAATTAGAATAGGGTTAGATTACTTATGTTAAGGTCATGGTTAGAATTAAGCTCAGGTTATTGAGATTGAGGTTAAGGTTAAAGACATGGTTAGAGGACCAGACTGGCTCAACGGGCAAAGGCGCTACCACTATGACCCAAGGATTGCGAGTTTGAATCCTGGTCATGCTGTTTGCCATCAACAGCCGGGGCCCAAGAGAGCAAAAAATTGGCAGTGCTCTCTCTGGGCGGGTAGATGGCACTCTAACTCTCCCTATCACTTTCACGTAACCAAACAGTCAGTAACCACAAACTTTCACTGTCATACAAAACCTCCAAAAACTCAAAACTTCACAGGATTTTGAAAATGTACTACAACTGTAATGTATGTTGGCATGAAGTGAGATTTACTTAAAAGTAACTTCAGGTCACATCATTCATGTTGAAATGTTGACACAATGTAAAGGACAGCAGTAATGTTTACTGAGTCAGGTCAGTTTGACTGCAGTAAAAAATGCATCTGAAGCTATATATATAAAAACAATAAATTATAGATCGGGAAATGACCCTGACATTCTGAAACCAGTTATTGAAATCACAGGTCAATGATATGTTGCAGCTCACCTGCTGATAAAGTGTAAATGTGTAGGAAATTTTAAATATTGAGAGTTGAATTTAGGCTATTTCTGCCCCATAATAATCCTCTTAAAGATATGTCTTTATATCTTTATAAAGATATAAAGAGTGAGACTGGTTACTATTTATTTGTACAATCATGCAAAAATAATTAAAATATAACATAATATCCAAGTACTGTACTCTACTGTATACGCTGTAATGTATCATAACATAGAGAACTGTACTCTACTGTAGATACACTGTAATGTATCATAACATACAGAGTACTGTACTCTACTGTAGATACGCTGTAATGTATCATAACATACAGAACACTGTACTGTAGATACGCTGTAATGTATCATAACATACAGAGTACTGTACTCTACTGTAGATACGCTGTAATGTATCATAACATACAGAGTACTGTACTGTCATGAGAC